>CACRXK020013566.1:0-13917 GCA_902702795.2 Paramuricea clavata
GACCTTCTTAAGTGAAAAGTATTCGTTGATTCTAATGCAAGCCTTTACAAGGTCATCTGACACCATCACCATGTAACCTATCTTCATAAGTTTGTGGAACCATAACACTTGCTTTTCACTTGCGACTCCGGTGCCTTTGGGAGACTTGAATTCTATGGCAAATCCTTTGTACTTCCCCATAGGATTCTCTATAATAATATCTGGCTGACCACCTTTATATCCCTTCTTCCAAGCATCACATCTCTTAGATGATGTATCCTGATACTCACCTAGACCTGGTATTACCACAGCCTGCTTCATTTAATAGGATCATTTGGTTGTATCTGAGTGACCTTCTATCTGGTAAACTGTATGTGCCAGTTTTCCGTATAGATGGGAGGACCTCTCTGAATACCCAGGCCTGGAAGTCCTCAGCTATTGGAAGTCTGGATTTGAAAGTAAGCTGGTACACTCCTGATTCATATAAAAGAACCGTATGTTGTTGACGGTTTTTCGGGTGAACGAATCGTTCACCCGAAGTTTTCCGGGTGAACGTTTCGTTCACCCCTTTGGCTTTTCCCAGTAATACTTTATTTAATCCCCATACATGATCCCTGACGGCCTTCTGTGGGTTTGAGTACCCTAGGGATTCCGCCACATCCTTTGCGTAGAATAATACCTCCCCATCTCTTTCAACAGTTCTCACACTAACGTTAAGATCTCGGTTCCTGAAGAGTTTTTCCATCTTTTTCTATATTATATATGTAAAAATTTTTGGACCTATTTTATTAAGTATTTAATTTCAATCTATTAGGGGGTCCCTTAAGGGACCCCCTAACGTACCTTGTATACGCTTACCCCCATCTCGCTCTCTGAACTGCTTTCCTAGTATCAGCATTCCCTCTACCCACCCAGCTGCTTACTATGTACTTCCTACATCAAATAAAATACTACAACTCATGGAGTTCCTTGTATATCTTTACAACTGTTTTGATAGTGTCATCTTTGAAGGTATAGAAGTCATACTGGAGTGGCTCAACAACCTTTTCCTTGAACGCGTGTATATCCTTCTCCAATGCATTAAGGGTATCCTGTATCTTCTTAAGTCCCTTTTCATTAGCCTCAGCTCTCTCAATCAGTTCATTAATTATGTCTTCAAATTCAGTTCCTTCCCAAGCGTTATCCCATTCGTGTCCTGACATTCTTCTGTATTTAATAAGATATGTTTAGCTTCCTCAGATATTTCCTCAGGTTCCTCCTTCTTGTTCCACTTATGCGCAACAACATGCTTGGCTGTTGTACAACCACCTGATATTAGACCTATGAATGGAATGTTGGGGAATATCATTCTTGTTAGATAACATACGTCATCCTTTAGAAGTTTATCACTAAGTAGTTCCTCTGACAGCTTCTCTGAAGATGCTACTGCACCGAAACTCCCCAGTATAGAAGCAAACTTTGAAATTATAAGTGTTGATAAGAAGTCACTTGCACATGACATCCTCTGACTTTCGTACTCGTGGTATAGTCTATCCACAACATCCTTGTTGGACTTTCTTATAAAACTTGCGGACTTCTCTATTACACCATCCCTAGATAGCTCTATAAGCTTGTCTCTTTTACTTTCAGTTTGCGACTTATCTGCGGCTGACTTAGTTTTTCTTGCGGTAGACTTAGCTTTCTTTTGCGGTGTCTTTGCGGCCTCTTCTACTTCCCTCACAGCTGCAGATATTTCTTCATCAGATTCGGGTCCCATCTTTTATATCCTACGCGATGTTTTGTTTGATAGTGTATGTGTAAGGGTGAATAAGTAGTATATCTAGTGCGGTAAACTTCCTATCTTTTAGTATTTTCGTAATCTCTGCAATTGTCTCCTGAGGGACACCACTTAGGTAATCATCTGTTATCACCTTCATATCCCTACGACTAGGGTTGTAGAATGTAACTAGCCTGGAAATGTTCTCCCTGAATGGTTTTGCAATTGATGATAATTGTTGGGTAATTACAATAACTGATAGGTTGTAATGTCTTGCGGAGAATGCTAGGCGCACCAGTTCTGAGACTCTTTTCTTTACGTCCTGACTTGCAGCACAATCGTCCACTATGATGAGAGTCTGAGTACCGCGGAATATGGTGGACACTGCCTTGAGAACTATATTGATCATTTCCTGGGAACATGGAATTTGTATGACTCCGTGGTCACTAATATGAGCCCAGTTAATGTAAGTCATATTCCATTCTATTGTTGGACATATAATAACAATATAATCAAAAACTTTATTGTATTCTATTTCTAGCATGTTAAGTAAGAACTGAGTCTTACCACTTCCAGTCATTCCTACTATGAGCATATTAAATGGTGGCTCTAGATTCATCTCTATGCTTTACCGTTAGTACCACGCAGGCTACGCTTAGTACTGGATACTTGATAGATCTCTACTAGCAAAGTTAAGTAGAGCATCTGATACAACAAAAATGTTGCACTGAACATCTGCTGTTGTGGCTCTCTTATTAATTTCCATAAGTACTCCAGACTGTGTGTTAACAATCTTCCTTCCTCCTCCAGTGGTATCATCCTGAGTTGACCTTAGATCTACTACTAAGGCGAAACCATCGCTGAAGAACTTACTGATGGACATAAATTCGTCTGCCATGGATTTCTCACACATAGGACAAAAGAATCTTTTTGCCTCTTCAAAGAACCTACTTTTAGGAAGTCCTTGGGAGAAGACCGCATTAGGTACACCTTCAATGGTTAGGTTCACTTTATCAATGTTTGGGTAAATATATTCTTCAGAATTAGTTCTCACTCTATTGGTAAATAGAAGGACAATTGCTGACATGCTCTTTCTGGGGATATTTATGTTTTCATTGACAATGGTAAGATCCTTGTCCCAATTACTTGTGCGCATTAGTGTGACATGTTTGTAGGACAGTGAGCGACCAGTTGAATACATCCTTGATACTTCACTTGCAAGGGTGTCATTTTCAATGGTCTCGTATTCTAACTCAAGATTGTCAAGTTTATAATTACCCTTAGCTTCACCTCCTTGGGCAGTCATAATCTCATCTGATTGCGGGAGTGTGAGGATGTACATAGGATTGTTATTCATGGAGAACAGTGTGTAGAGTCCATGGTCTGCAATTATTTTATCAATTGGTTTTCTAAGCTTAGATCCGTAAACACTGTGAAGAAGTCCATCTGCTACTTTATTAGCATCACCAACCTTTACACCTGAGTCGTCGCCTGAGATTAGCTTCCTGAGATTCTCACTTGCAAGACCCTGTTCTGTCATCTTTTTCCTGTCACCCAGCGTTAGCCATAGATCTCTGTAAATTTCATACAAACTCTCTCCTGAACAGTCATAAGCTGTTTCACCGGCTACTTTAATCTGAAGACGTTTAGCTATCAACTTAGACAGGTTATTATTAAAGTGGCTTTTTGTATTGGAATTCTTGAAGTCAAATAATAGTGCAAGTGATCCTGGAACAAGGCAGGAGTCAGGCTTTAGTTTAGGAATGTTAATGTACAGCTCTTCACCTGGGCTAATAGTTGTAGGATTAAAAGTTACAACACTTCTAGTTCTGGGACCTTTTATGGATGTCATGCGGCTCCTCCTGAAGCCAGGCTGGAGTTCTCTTTCTGTGGTATTCATACTTTATACAATATGTAATGTTTAGTTGTATATGTATACTAGAACTACTGCTGCACATACAATGATTATCCATATATTATCCGCTGCTAACTCTACTCCATCAGCTATCTTCTGAAATACAGGTGGTAGTTCTATTTGATTGTTTACCAACTCACTGATCCGCTTATCGTGCTTTCCTGTTGTGTCACCTACTTTCCACAATATGTTTCTAGTTGATGCTACCAGTCCTATGATTACAGCTGATGAGGAAATTATAACAGCTGATAAGATGCCTGCATTCTCCCTTGCCCATAACCTGAGCCTCTGCAGTCTCCTAAGATCATCCCGTTTAATGAGATCCCTCTTTTTCACCTTATCTCTTAAGTTGAGAAGTTTATTTAGATTTGACTCTCTTTGGTAATCATTTGATAGCATTCTAACGTACCTCAGTTCTTCCGACTTTTCTTTGAAACTATCTTCATCTAAATTTGATAATATTAATTCATTTAAAAGTCTGTCTCCCCTATCCATTAGATCATCGTATGACAGATTAGATAGGTCAGGGAATTTCTCAGCTAATTGCTCTCTCGTTGAGTCCTCAGCTAATTGCTCTCTCGATGGGTCTTCACTCGGTATTTCTCTCCTCCTCCTCAGTTCGAGTACATAATTGATTTCCTCGTTAATATCCTGGGTCTCCTCAGTAGTTTCGCTTTCCCTAAGATCATCGTCAAGGTATAGTAATTCATTATCTAAAGTTTCTGTATCCATATCTTCATAGTCTGGATACTTTTCCTTCAACTCCTCCATTTTCTGGTCATCGTATTCCTCCTGGTGTTCCATGAGCGGCGAATTTTATGAACCATTTTTTCGCTACTACGGTGTGACTACGCGTAGTTGCGTAGTAGCCTGCATGGTATAGTGTTCCACGTACCGACATGTCATATAAGGGTCTGATAAGTACCAGACAACGTGTTACACGCATTTATAATTATTGTGTTGAAAACGCGCAGTTGTATAGTTTATACTGCATTATATACATATAACAAGTAACTACAGTGTTAATTGACGCAATTAATATACACGCCAGATATGTCAAATATACTAAGGATGCTGGCGGTGAAACTACGCGTAGTTGCGTAGTAGCCACGGGAGATCTACATGCCAGAAATTGGTCTGCACGCGAAACAAAATAAACAGGCACTGTAAAGCATGGCTTCGAAAAGGGCAAAAGTCGACTTTTCTGCTGAAGCCATTTTGCGAAAAATCCAAGAGAGAAAAGAGCTTTTAAACCATATAAATACCTTAAAAGGTCAACTGGTATTAGAGGAGGTTACGGATAGTCTGAGAAGTTTAAAGAAACATGTAAACTTCGATGTAGTTGGCTTGCTCGCGTTTATGTTCGGATTCGACGCAATTATGTGGATTATGTTAGCAATCAGACATGTACCCAAAACCTTCGCGAGATACAAAAATAGTCGCTGCAACATTATTTTTACAATAATCGATCACTTATGCCCCTGCCGGTTTTCAGTGACATTGGTTCACGATATTGTTTGTTTTCTGGAAGAATTTGCGCCTGAAAGCCCTTTCTTGGGAAATTATTCTGCTGTTTTTGAGGAAGCCTTATGTACCCTCAGCAAAAGAGAGAAATTAAATTTTGGTGGTTTCATCGTGCCTCCAGTGGAGGACTGCTTGAGATGTGGATCCATTTTGTCAGCTCCAAATCCTCCGAGCAGCTGTACTTTGTATACAATCACTGGCCCTAAACAGTGCGCGAAACTGGTGCTTCGATGTAAGGACTGCAAAGTCTCGTATGGTCGCTCAATGATAGCTGAAGGCAAAGGAAACGCTTCCTACTATTCTGAGGCTATAGCCGCTGCTGATGATCTTATTGAAGTGACCAATGTTGTATACATGGAAAAAAGATTATACAGATGGCTACCGTCCCTTATGTAAGTAATTAAAATATAGATATTAAATATATACGGTATTGGTATAGACATAGTAAATTCAGTTTAATTTCTTTGTATGACGTCTGATGACCACTCTCGAAGTTTGTTCAACTTGCGGTCAAAGAAATTACATTTATTGCCTGCATGCATGGATCTCAGCAATATTAAACGCAAGTTATATGACCTATTTTCTTTTTGGCAGGAATCATTGTTTTGTTTCATTTGAGGGATTTTCAGTGTCCTATAATGAGTTGTTCAGTCGCGAAATTAGAGAAAATTTTCAATCGGGTAATTTCATTGACATTCTTGGACTTATTACTATTAGTTCATTTCTTCGAATATATAAAAATACTTTAATATAGTTTATAATAACATGAATCGCATTTAGATGTTACAGGAGATCAAAATGACGACAAGCATCAAAATTTTGTCCCAGTTTCTCAGATGGTAAGCAACTAATGTATCTATAATTTTCAATATGGTTGTCACTTGTCATGTAAAAGAGCAAGAATTCCTTGACCTTGTTATTGTTATCATATTATAAAGCTTTCTATTATAAAGTGTCTCGAATTGAACATTTTTAGACCATTAGTCATGCATGTTTAAAAATTTCTTCATGCAACTTTTAAAATCTGTCGTAAACCTAAATTAAACGTTTTAAAGAGTAAAAAAATAAACTATATATGTCCGTCTGTCTATCTTTTAAATCGCGGAATTGAAATAAACTGTAGATGCTGTTAACTAACCATATAATTAACTAAATTTCAACGTATTCAAATAATTCAGTGTCCATGCGTGAGCGCAAGGTTGTTATACGTTTACTTATAGTTATCTACTTTCACACAAAAGTAGAAACTGGACCTATGGCTATGGCTATGAAGATAAAATTATTAAAATATATATTGCAATGAACCTTGTAGAATTCCTTGACGGAGAATTGGAATTGGATGATGACAACGACGAGGAACCTGTGCACGATACATCAGGTAAATTATAGATGACAATGACATTACTAAGACTAATTAAGTAACATATGTGCAGTATACGTAAAATGCTCTAATTACTCATGGAGGATGTTGTTTCTGTAATCATTCTGTAACTCCCTAGGGCCTTTACGATGCATATGGCTCGACTGCGGTTGACGCCATTACAGGTCATCATGAAAGTTTTTGAAATAATTTTTTAATTAAACAACCTAGCTGTCCCCCAAGAATATATCCGATCATGATCTAATGACATCCTAGTATTTCCATATGATCAATCTAATATCTAAACAGTTTTTCTCATTTAATTTATCCTGGTGCTAGTGTCAACACTCAAAAATTAATTGCATCCGCATTACGGAATGAAATGTTGATATATTAATTTTAATTAAAACATATATACTCTGTACTATACAGGGTGTGAACTGAACAGATTTGAAATTGCTCTCAATTTCGCAAAACAAAAGTTGTTGGGTTGAAGAATATGTTGGGTTTTTAATTATTATAAGTAAACGCATGCTTTGAGGGAAATTAGTGATTAAATGTCCCCGCAAACCGAGGAAGGTTTACTTTTACTAAACCTCCCGAGGTTTGCGGGGTCATTTAATCACTAATTTCCCTCAAAGCATGCGTTTAGTTTGTAAGTACATGGTAGCCGAGCGAATCGCGCGTGGTGTGTTGGTCTGATTTGAATGCTGTTTGATTGTCTTATGATTGTGGGATGAACACTTTTCATATATACGTAAGCTGAGAAACACATCTCCGTGTTCATTCTTTTCAGGGATTGCGGAATAAAAACTGGCAAATTGATTGTCGGAATGTGTACGGGACGGTGTCGTCAGATACTGTCCGATGATTTTCGATGAGGTACAGCTCTCCAATGAGAGGTATTAAATGAGGTACGCTTTTGTCTTCTAAATTTCCCTCATCAAGCATGCAGGGGAAAATTAGAAGACAAAGAAATCTTTTGTTTTCAACTAAATTTCCCCGTTTCCCAAGGAAATTTAGAAGACAAAAGCGTATGCATGGGTAATGAGGGAAATACGTGATTAAACGTCCCTGTTGAAACAAAAGAAACCCAGTGCTACCGTGTGTTTGCTGTACAAAATTTCAGACAAGTTGCTTTAGTTTAAGCCTTTAACTATTCATTTTCCCCTAAAATATCAGCCTTTCGCATGCTTTAACCTTTACCTAAATTGCATATTCTTGACATATGCAAATTAGGCAAAGCATTAATTGCGCATGCAAAAGCTGATTTTTCAGAAAAAATGCAAGTTTGCGTATAAATAGTTAACGGGCTTAAAACTGAAGCAAATTGTCTGAAATTTCGTGCAGCAATTAAACGCCCAACACATTTTTCACCCATTAACTCAAAATACGAATAAAGCTTTTAATTCTCGTGCGCCAGCCATTTTTAGTTTGTTGGAAAAAACACACACCCCTGGTTTACAAAATGTGAGTTGGAGAAATTTTATTCATTATTGTACATTATAAACTACCAAAGAAGCTATATATATCAAACACTGGATACTAATAGCTGTTTTGCGAAATGGAGAGCAATTTCAAATCGGTTCAGTTTTTTTTATACACCTTAATGTAGATAAAGATTTCATATATCAAATAAACAATATACATTGTGTATATTTTCTTAGAAGATGATATGCTCAATACTGCTGTGCCGCAACAAAAATTGCCTTTGAAACACAAAGCTGATAAAGGTAAAAATTATAAATTAAGATAATTGTTCTTAATAATTCTGTAGTCTAATATTGAATTTCATGCAGTTATATTTATACGTATACTGTAGTACTATGCGTGTACTTTATTTTAGCTCACATTCCTGGTGAACTTCACCGTAAATCAGTTGCGATAGCATTCTGGGAATATGAGCTTTATCAGGAGCTTTGTGACAAGGGTATAGCAAGTAAGTGGGTATTCACAAAAGCGCAAGTAGCTACTAATTTGTCTGGTTCCAAAGATGCTGCCACTAAATACGTTGTGGCAAATCAAATTTCAAATACCTATGGACATGAATGTTTCAAAGGATGTAGGAGTAAAGGTAATTAAAACATCGAATCACTGATATAGTTAAATACTTGTGTTAGTAAATACATGTGTTAGTTAATAATACTAGTATAGTAAGATTACAGAAATCATGAATGATACGTGATTCTGTTTGTAAATGTCTAGGTTGTGGAAAACTGTATGTTTTAGATGGGAATTGGAAGCTGTGTTATGCACACTGTATGTTCCCAGTTCCTGTCACTATTGTTGGATACGAAAAGGAAATAAATTATCCAAAAGTTTGTCCCCGGAATCCAGAGTACAAGTCAGCATTCTGTGATAGGCATTTGGCCATGGTCATGAGCAAAAGCATTCCTACAGGTTTAAAGGAATTTTTGCAGTATTGCAAAAACAAGAATAAAGGTATATAAAGCATGTTGAGATAATCACGCATGCAGACTACAAAATTTCATTATTAATAATAATTAAAGTTACATATAGGCTTCTTGATAGCGCTGACCGGCATAATTCCAAAATGTAACCTATGTGCCCGACATTTGTAGACCCTACTAATCTACTGGAAGATCTGGAATTAGATATCCCTGATTGCAGTGAAGATAATGCTGCAGTATATCAAGGTATAGTATGCCAGACGCTTCAAAATATATGTGATATATAATATACAATATAAATTGGCAGTATTCCAGCTAATGGATTCGTGATATCAGATTGTGATCCCGTTTATAAACGTGATAAAGAGAATATTTTTTAAAGTTTAGTCAGCTACACTTAATTAATTAGCTAGAGAATAGAGTTTATGTTGTTAATCCCAAGATACAATTGAAGCGTCTTTTATGGTGTGTCACACGACAAAACATTGATTTCCTTCCAAGAAATTGCTTGAACTTAGTTTGATATGCATTGATCGAGGTTGTTATTCTTTTCAATTCTACTTTTAAAGGTACCAGGATGTTCATGGTAAAAAATGTGAAATTGGTCGAGGACTGTGAGGAGGCTGAAGTGGTGTCGTGCAATAAAGATACTGTGGGGAAAACACGCTTACAGAAATGGTCAAGGGGAATATTTGTTATAGCATCAGGTGGAGGGCACATTGACTACTGGCAACCTTTATACAAGTGAGCAGAAAAACTGTAACTTCACGATAATTATGT
The DNA here is from genome assembly GCA_902702795.2 of Paramuricea clavata. Classification (NCBI taxonomy): domain Eukaryota; kingdom Metazoa; phylum Cnidaria; class Anthozoa; order Malacalcyonacea; family Plexauridae; genus Paramuricea; species Paramuricea clavata. The sequence continues at coordinate 9,726 of CACRXK020013566.1, forward strand.
ACTGTTCAAAACATGAGCATCAGTGTTTTATCAGATATAAAGATACGAGATAGGCGAAGACGAGTATCTTCAGGTCTGATAAAACACGCACTGCGAATGTTTTAAATTGCTTCAAAAACGACCGATCTAGTAAGTTCATCGGAGTAATTTTAAAAAAATTGTGTAAGTCGAGAAAATCAAAGTTAAAGTTTATGTAAATCAAGGGAAATCTCTTTCATATATATAAAGATACGACACGCTTATGATTTTTCTTTGTGTTTCCTCATGAATTATTAATGAGTTATTAACACTTAGCAATTAACACTACAGCAATTAACACTTAGCTTAAGTGGTGTCGTCCTTTCCCGGTACACTGTCAGGTCATTTATAGGCCATTTTATTTCAGGAGTGCTACGTTAAATGTGGTAGCTACAACCGATGCCTATAACAAATAAAACTAATTGCTGCTTTAATAATTCATTATTAAAAATAAAAATAAATCAATGAGGTCTTGTATATTCACATGCATATATGCAAAACTCTCCTCATTTGCATAATCAGGACACAACTGTTGAAATCCTTACGTTCTACAAGCTACTGGAGTAATACATACAGCTTATTACGCGCCCCTGATGTATCAGACAATCACATAGCTATAAAGCCGGTTTTCCACTAGCGAATTTTTTCGCGCGACGCGACTTTTTTCCTTTGTGGGATCCTTTTTGCCAAGTCTTGCTGTACTCATGAATAAGTGATACTGACATAAAGGAAAAAAGTCGCTTCGCGCGAAAAAATTCGCTAGTGGAAAACCGGCTTAACGTCTCATATTGGCTTGAGATTGCATGTGTGTCTGATACGTCACGGCCACTATGCTATATATACTTGTGTTATATAAAAGTGCTAATTGGTAGATATTTCATTAAAGGTCCGAGTCACCAACATAAGCGTTTATGATTACAATTGTGTGGTTATATAATAAATTTATGGCACTAACTAACGAGGGCAAGAGTGATGAAGAAGTGAGTACAGCAATGAAAGAAACAGTGCTGGCGTATGACAACATGTGTCACCTAAACTCACTCCGTGCTTCCCGGAAGGATTTACCTCTCCCGCCTCCTTTTGACAAGATGTGGCAAAGTGTTGGCAAAGTCATAGATCGCTTACATTTAAGAAATCACAAAGATCCTTCATGTAAGATTAACTATGATCCCGACAAGGTTTTACCTGAAAATCTCAACACAATGGCAGCAGAGCAGGTTAACGTTTGGGCAAGCAGATTAAAGAGGATAATGGTGGCTATGCCGTATGTACACCATATGTTCTTTTTCCACAGAATGGTGAAGAAAAGGAATTCGTACACCGAGTTTTGTTACAAGGTTGGAAAAGATCCTGTTTTGCCAAAAAATGCTAAGAGATGGGCGAAACTCAAGTAATTAACAATGGTTAATAGAGCGCTTGCACCCAGTCCAGGAACCAACTCAACAAAAGCCATGACGTTCATGTTGGTGTTCCAGACAAAAGTGTCTAATTAAAATTCTTTTGAATTGGAACACCAACATGGCTGCTGTGGCGTCATGTGCAAACGCTCTATAATAATTAGACATTGTAGTATGTAATTATTTTATTCATATCATTGTTATTGCGAGGGATTCAACTGCCTAGAAAATACAAGCAGTACGTCGACGTTTCGAGCGAAAAGCCCTTTGTCGGGAAGTATAAGTGCCTTCGCCTCGAAACGTCGAAGTTCTGTTTATATTTTCAGTCAAGTAGAAAACTGTGGATTATGAGGGCTTCAACTAAATGGCACAGACCGTTTGAGAGTATATCACAGAAGAACTCTGGTGACAACGATTGTGAACCTCAATAGATTCTCACCCATAATCTCTGCCAATGAATTTAATGAAATGGCAAATACATTGCCATATATAATATATATTACGTACTTTAATTGATTATTGTTGTTGTTTATTTAGGCCCGATTCCACGAGCGCTTTCCTCGGCGAAAGGAAAACTGAAACTTTTGCGCGAAATGAAAATTCAATAGACTCTCTCATATTTCCAGCGAAGAATTTCGCCGTCGTGGAATCCGCTCTTTAGCCTTAGCAGCAATAGTTTTAATTATGTATGGCCGACACCAATCATGTGCACAGAAACGCTATATATATTAGGCATGTCCCGATTGTGCTCGACAACTTTTGAGCAACATTTTGCGTTTAGAGCAACTTTTTTCGGTTGGAGCAACTTCAAGCAACTTTTTCCTTTTTGAGCAATTTTTGAGCAACTTTTCTAAAAAAAAATACTCTTTCTCTTTTAAAGTTATTGGAATAAAAGCGTTTAACCATAATTTAAAAATTTAGGGGATAGACTGGAAGACATGCCTCAAATACCAGGAAACCTAAGAATTATTAATCAAACAACAATAGTTATAGCTACTATTGCAATTTTAAGAAAACTGATAAAGAATGAAACACAATAAATTATTCTGATTACACTGTAATTCAAATCAGAACTATAGGACTGGAATCGATAATAAATGTAAATATTTTTAAAAGTCTAATAAAAACTAATAACCTTGAATGATAAGACTAATTAAGGTCTAGATTCAGCCCCTTAATAAGCAAAGAAATTGTACATTTTAATTATCTTTGAGGCATTTATATCAGTAATAAACAAAGCTTTAAATATTTTATATTACGCTACTACGCTTACTACATGCATACATACATACAAAAATTTATTTAAGCACGCTGGCCTCAACAACTCGGAGCTGATTTCCATGATGGACGTGATTTGGAGAAATATACAGTATAGGTAAACATTAAAAATTCAAAAACAAAGAAAGAAGAATTACATATACAGTAGGCAACAGGACGAGCCAATTTTAAGTGTTTGCCTGATTAATAGTTCTTTGAAAAGAACTTAAAGATTCCGCTACTTTTACCTCATACGGTAAATTATTCCATACTACCGCTCCGTTATATTTGAAGCATCTTTTACCAGAATCGGTATTCGGTTTAGGAAGAGACAAATCGGTTTCTCTATTTCTAAGATCATAGGTATTATCACACTATTCATTATTCAATCGAAAGGATGTTCTTAGATTTGGTGCGGTGTGGTTATTCAGAATTTTATACATAAAAACAGATTTTAGATAAGTTCGCCTTAGTTCTAGGTGTTTCCAACCCAGGCTTTCAAGTAAATAAACCGACCGAACATCGTAAGTCGCACTAGAAATTACTCTTGCAGCCCGATTTTGAAATTTCTGCAACCTGTCCTTGAGGCCTATTCCACAGTTGTCCCAGAGAGGGCTGCAGTAATCAAAGTAGGGCTGCACAATAGCATTGTACATCAATTTTAGTGTCGCAGACGATACGAAGGGCCTAATACGTCTTATAGCACCGATTCCCGCACTGACTTTTGAACATATCATATCAATATGTTTTTCCCAGGTCAATTTTTCGTCAATGTTGACACCAAGGCAAGTATAATATTCAGTCCTGGGTATTGGAACGTTATTAACAGGAATTGGGTTACCAGATACCTTATGTTTAATATTATACGCTGATCCAATAAACATATATTTCGATTTTGTCGGATGAATTTGGAGCTTATTTTGTAGCATCCATTTTCGAATATTTTCAAGATCAAGGTTTATTTTAATAACAATGTCATCACGATCTGTAGAGGATAGATAAATTTCTGTGTCATCTGCGTAGAGGGATGGAGTTGAATATTTTAAGGAGTCATGCAGGCATATCGTTTATGTATAATAGGAATAACAAAGGGCCCAAGATAGATCCCTGCGGTACACCACATTTTATCTTTCTCGGGCTCGATAAATGACCGTTTACCAGACATTGCTGCTTTCTATCAGATAGATAAGACTTGAACCTATTTAGTGGAATTCCTGATATACCAAAGTAGTTAAGCATCTTTTTTAATAGTATTTCATGGTTTATACAATCAAAGGCCTTACGTACATCAAGGAACACAACACAATTTATTTTGCCATTATCCATATTCTCAAGTAGATCGTCACACATTTGTATCAAAGAGGACAGTGTGGAGTGTTTAGGTCGAAATCCCGATTGAAACTTGGAGAGTCAGAAATTATCAGAAACAAAGCTATAAATTTGTCTAAAAACCTCTCTTTCAAAAACCTTACTTACGATTGGCAGTATAGAAATCGGCCTACAATTTTCACACAGCTACT
>CACRXK020013567.1:0-13917 GCA_902702795.2 Paramuricea clavata
TACATGATGATACAAATATTATTCAAAGAATGGCTGTAAGAGAGACTATTGTACCGTATATTTAATACACAGTGTAATCATTTTTAACCCTATTTGTACATTGGGTGCGCACAATGAGTGCACCCAAATAAATATTTATCTGTCATTCCCGAACAAATGAACCCATTTGCTTTTGACGACATTTGTCAAACAAGGTGTCGGGGCCAAAAATGGGAAAATGTGGGTTGGACAGTATTTCGAAAGACATAAGATTCTTCGAATCATTAGAACAGGACATTAAAGCAAACCCAAAACGATTTTGGTCCGTTTTCAAACTTGGCAATAAAGCAAGCAGCGTTCCTGAGCAAATGTCTGCACCATCTAGCAGCAAAAACACGGCCACGGGTGTCACATCCATTCGGAAAGTAGTCTCTAGTTCTGTCGACAGACGCCTTCAACCAACATTTTGCATCGGTATTTTCTGGCGATACAGAAGAACCTCGCCCCCAATTCCAGTTACGCCAAAGTCTTTTTCAAGAAGCGTAACCTCCACAAGAAGCGTAACCTCCTGCCGATCCATACTGAGGAGAATGTCGTTCTGGACTTTTAGTAAAGCTGTTTCTGTTGAGTGATTTTTTCAGCGTATCGGAAAAATCACTCAACAGAAACAGCTTTACTAAACGTCCAGAACGACATTCTCCTCAGTATGGATCGGCAGGAGGTTACGCTTCTTGTGCTTATCGACCTAAGTGCCGCATTTGATACTATCGACCATGCAATTTTACTGGAGACACTTGAAAAAGACTTTGGCGTAACTGGAAATTCCCTCAAATGGCTAACATCTTATTTATATATCCGAGAGAAAACAAACAATTTTAATTAAAGACCATGAATCGGAAGTTTTCAATCTTCAATCGGGAGTTCCGCAGGGTAGCTGCCTTGGCCCTGTCCTCTTCATACTCTATGTGGCTGGGTTATTTAAGGTTATTGACAAACATCTTCCCAATGCACATACGTATGCAGATGACACCCAGATTTATCATTCGTTTCGGCCGGATACATCTTTATCGCAAGATGCTGCACTAAAGAGTATTGAAAACTGTGTTGCTGACATTAATTCGTGCCTGGATGCTTTCTAACCGTCTCTTGATAAATGATTCCAAGACTGAATTTATTATCATCGGTTCAAAGCAGCAAATGTCAAAGATTAACATCAATGAAATTACAGTTGGTGAATCTACGATCGAGCCTGTGGAGGTGGTTCAAAGCCTCGGAATGTGGTTTGACTCACATATGTCGATGGATATTCACATTGGAAAAGTGTGTAGTAAGGCGTTTTGCAGCCTCTATAATATCCGGCAGATAAGGAAATTCCTTTCAGAAGATACAACAAAGATTTTGGTTCATGCTTTTGTTACTTCACACCAAGACTACTGTAACTCATTGTTTTATGGTCTCCCACAGTCTCAATATGATAGGTTACAAAGTGTTCTCAATGCTGCAGCACGTGTGGCCTGTCTAATCCCCAAATTCGATCATATTACTCCCGTTTTGATTGGCCTTCATTGGCTTCCTGTACGGTATCGGGTGATTTTCAAGATTTTGTTGCTGGTGTACAAAGCTCTTCATGCTAATGCACCGCCTTATATCTCAGACCTTCTGACACCTAAGCATATTGGTTGCTACAGCCTGCGCTCGAATGAGCAAAATTTCCTAATAGTTCCTAAGACAATGAGGAAAACGTTTGGCGACAGAGCTTTTGCCAAGGCTGGTCCATTTTTGTGGAATGAACTTCCCGCTGACATTCGTGAAGCGTCAACAGTGGAAACTTTTAAAAGCAGACTTAAGACCTTTCTTTTTAAAAAGGCATTTTATCTTTAAATATAATAGTAAATTTGAACTTCCCGCTGACATTCGTGAGGCGTCAACAGTGGAAACTTTTAAAAACAGACTTAAGACCTTTCTTTTTTTTAAAAAGGCATTTTATCTTTAAATATAATAGTAAATTTTAAACATGTATATATAGGTATCATCTCATACTTTATAACATTTTATTTGAATTTGTAATGATAGCGCTTTAGAATATTTATAGTGTTTAGCGCTTTATAAATTAATAAATTATTATTATTAATTATTATTATTATTATTATTAGCTGTCCAGTCCTTCAAGATATATCCCTCTCACCCTGCGAGGTTGCTGCTGCACTTCGTTCCCTTGACGGCAGCAAAGCAACTGGACTTGATGAGATCTCGGCAAGGCTACTAAAAGAAACAGCTGAACAGATCGCACCCTCTTTAACTTTACTCTACAACAAGTCACTCGAGACAGGCGTATTTCCAGACGAGTGGAAAGTGGCAAATATTGTGCCGATACACAAGAAAGATAACAAGGATCATGTTGAGAACTATCGTCCAATATCCCTGCTAAGTATTATCTCGAAAATTCTAGAACGGTGTGTTCTGATTCGTCTGCGTGACCATCTATTACTGATGTTAGACCGTGCGCAACATGGATTCATTCCTGGAAAATCCTGCGTGACTCAACTGGTTGAAGTTATCGACTACATTGGCTCTTTACTAGACTCTGGCAAGCAGACTGATGTGATTTATCTAGATATGTCGAAAGCCTTTGATAAAGTGCAACACTCTCTTATCCTTGATAAACTACGCCAGTACAACATCTCTGGTAACCTGTTGAACTGGTTTACATCCTACCTTCGTGGGCGAAGACAACGTGTTACGGTACTTGGTGCGACATCAAAAGAACGCAAAGTAACATCGGTGTTCCTCAAGGTTCCATCCTTGGACCAATGCTCTTTCTTTTATATGTGAACGATCTGCCCAAGACTGTGAATACATCAAAAGTCGCTTGTTTCGCTGATGATACGAAGATTTTGAAGCAAGTGGACAACCTGCAAGACACTGCTGGTCTTCACAACGACATTATCAGTCTTAACGGTTGGGCCACAGATAACGGTTTGACATTCAACCAAACGAAGTATAAGTGCCAGCGCATCACACGGAAGAAAACACCAGTTGAGTATCCCTACGCCCTGAATGGATCAGTACTTGACGCTGCTAATCAAGAGAAAGATCTAGGTGTATGGGTGTCGAATGAGTTGTGCTGGAAGAAACAAGTTGTCGAACAGACTTCAAAAGCGAACAAACTTCTGGGATTTGTCAGGAGATCTTCCCGGGAGATACGAAGCCAAAGAACAAGAAGATGTCTGTTCCTCTCTGTTGTACGACCACACCTTGGCTACGCCACCCAGATTTGGGCCCCTCAAACCATCGAGCTTATCAAGCGCGTCGAAAGAGTGCAGCGTCGTGCAACAAAATTCATACTAAACCTTCCATTCCACTGCGAACTAACTTACGAGGATCGACTACAAGCTACCGATTTACTACCGATTAGTTACTGGCATGAATATTTAGACTTGACGTTTTTCTTCAAGATGTTTAACGGGTTGGTGTGCGTCAGTGAGGAGATAATGCCTGAACGGAAGCATGGAAATATAAGAACAACGCGAGCTACGAGCAATTCTGACATCATTACGTTCAGGATTAGAAAATGCAGAACAGTAACATTCCAAGGGTCGTTCATGAATAGAACAGCAAGAGTTTGGAACGTTCTTCCTGCAGAACTGAGACATCAGTCTCTCACTTTACCAAGATTTAAATCTCTGCTGTTAGACTACTTCAAAACTGCCTTATACCTAAATTATCAACCTCAAAATCCTTGGATATGGAAGTCTATCTGCTTAAAGTGTAACACTGCTCGTAGTCTTGCTGCTTCACTCTCTTGCTGCTATTAGTGTCTCATAGTTATTGAAATATAAACATGATTAGGAAGGTTGTAAGTCTTAATTTTATGTTCTGTCTAAATTTGCATAGATTTGTGTCAATTTGTGCACGTCCAGGTTCTTTACTGTTTTGATCTATTTTTCGAAGTTGTCAGATCTTCCTAGCCTTGTTTATTAAGTTTCAATAGCTATTTTATATTCTATGAATTGTTATATGTTTTATAAAATTTGCAAGCAACTAATTAAGTATGTTTGTGAAATACAATACAACGAAAACTTCGAGGAATTTGTTTGCTTGGCTTCAAGTTCCAATTCGTGTGATGACTTTGATCAGGTAAATCGAAGTTTCCGTTGTATTTTATTTGTGTTTTATTATCTATTTAAAATTTAAAGGGCCCACAGTAATTGTTAACATATACTGTTGTGGTGACCCTGCCATGAATGCATGCATGATAATGAGGAAGTTAAATAAATAAATAAATAAATAAATAACATAATATATTTAGAGAACATATAAAGATGGATTAGGGACCGGTCATAAAGTAAAAGGGGGGCGGGGCTGGGAAAAATAGGGGGTAAGTCACTATTTTTGAGCACGGTTGAAGGGGTGGGTCATCGAAAGTTAAGCGCAATCATAAGGGTGGGCCATGTAAAAATATGCAGAAGATTGGTCCCCAGTCATTTTGTTGTGTTTAAAATTTCCGCGCAAGAACAAGATATCTGTTTTTTGGGCTAAGTACTGAAATTTGGTATAAAAAATTAAGGCTCCTAGCCCACCTGTTTCGTGCAGCTATTAAGGGATGGGCTACCAAAAGTGCGGACACCAAATAAATGATTTTCCCAGCCCACCTCCCTTTTACTTTGTGACCGGTCCCTTATTACACATGATTTGCAAAGTAAAATATCCATAATATATTATAAAAAAAGTAAAATATAGTATAATATATAATATAGTATATTATAAAATACTTATATAATATAAAATACTTATTTATAATATTTTTATATAATACAAATACACATATTTCTTTCCACCTTCAAGGTTGAGCAAACACCAAACATTTAGGAACAATAATATATTGCAGGATATGAAGCCAATTTCACAGCCAATTTAGTATAAATATTGTGTTTTCAAAACTATACTGCAGGCTCCTAGCCCAACTGTATTACACTTCATGTAACACATAGTATATTGGCCTGGTATAATATATCGCCATTTCATATTTTTTCTACAAACTTTTCTTGATCGACTTCATTCAGTTCATTGTTTCTTTGGTTTATACTAAAGAACTTATGCCACCAAAAAGAGCTAGAGTTTCAGCAGAATGCGCAATTGCGAATATTATGCGATTTATGGAACAATATGACATCAATGACTATATCACAGCGATGATGGTGAAATCACTCAATCAGTGATGTTGAAAATTATTTGGATCGTTTATATGGGGAGATAGGTCAGTTTCAGTTGTATGTCTTTTCATATGGTACAGAAATGCCAGCTTGTAAAGAAAAATGGTGGTATTTATGGACATCTAAGGTATGCCATAACATAAAAGTATGTCTTTTGAATGTAAAAGTCCCAAAAATATCAGATCCAAATTTTTTTTATCTCTTTACATAAAATAACCAATAGCAATATTCGCCATTTTTAACAGGAGGTCGTATTCAATGGGACCAAAAAACAGCATTTTGGATTTGAATTTTACTTTTTGTTATTTTTAAGTTAAAGAAAGATAAAACTTACTAAAAATAAAACTTATAGGATAATGGTAATTAATCAACAGAATTTTTGAGGCCTACCAGCACACCCCAAGTTATATCAACATGAATAAACCCCGGTAAGCTAATCATTTTATAATGGGTTTTATAATGGGGTATGAAACATTGAGACCGTTATCTTGATGGGGTGCCAAATATTATCCGACAATTTTGTGGGGGTATGAAATTTTTTTCACAAAATTAAAAATATCCACCGCCCCGAGGTAGCACTTAGTTTATGACCGCTCCGTTATATACGAAAATAATATCTTCAATAGACCTTCCTTCCCTAGAAGTACATGTTCGTTCCTAGTCAAACTCATTAAGCTTTACTTACTTCGTTCTTCACATTGATTTCCTGTGTATCCTGGTGCGCAATCGCACTTGAAGTTATTTCCTTCATTAATGCAAAATCCTCCATTGTTACAAGGTCCTGAAGCACAGGGCATACCTCAAAATGAAGGAGTACACAGTTAGAAAAGTTTATTAATGTTCAAATTGCAAAATAACTGATCATGATATGAATAGCTCAACCAGTTGACCCAGTCATGCCTGTGGATAATGAGAACCGTGAAACTCGCAGTTGCGACTTTATTTTATTTTATGTAGACAAGATAATTGTTGTTTGATCCAATTACGTAGTAGTTGCTATTCTTGCGTGTTTTATATAGCTATATATCTGGGAGTTCTTTATACGGCTAAAATCAAAGTCAACTAGATGGTTAAGACATTCAAGGAAAGAGATACAACTGTTATATCTTCGATCGCGATGAAGGCGAAGAGTTTCCACTGTGGTGTGTCAAGAGCTTCAGTAGCGGAAGAATGGCGAGGAAGATCAAAGATTTAGATAAGTCTGGCAGCGAAAACACGCACTAATATAATATATAATGATGCACTAACTAACGCAATAATAATATTTATTATGAAATATTCAGTGACTGTATGCCACAATGAGGGTACTTACGACATTCAGAAAACTGAGGAAGATTCTTCCAGGTGATAGGAATCCCAACCAAAGAACACGAGGTGGAATAAGCATCAAATTCTTCACATAGACATGACGTAGGGTGATTATTGCATGCGCAAACATCAAATTCACAATCTTTGATAAACCCAGCATCCTGAACGACTGAATTATGACATACGGCAAATGGTTGCTGCTTCAGTAACTGACACTTCTTCTTGGCCACCTGAGCAACATTACCAGCAGTTAGACATGGATCTTTAAGAGGAGGCTCATTTGGGCAACTTCGGCCAACTTTCCAAGAATTTCCAAATTCGTTGACATTTGTAGTTCGCTTCATATCTACTTTGATAAATTCATCTTTCGTGTTCCCATTGTAGTTTCCACAGAGTCCCGCCATTCTGTTCATATGTCTTCCCTTCGCAGTCACAAAAACGTTTGAAAAGCCATTATACAGGACTTTTAAACCGACGTCAGTTGTGATCTCAATTTTATATTTCCCATATTTCACTATATTCACACCTATACAATATTTGAAAAAGAAAAAGTAAGCAGACTGCACTCAGATTGTCAGAAACTCGTGTCTCCGACAGCTGGCAGGCTAGAAGAAAGGAAGGTAGTCCAGAGCGCTCTTCCGCGCCCAATATTGAGTGCACAAATATGATTGTTTACAGTAACAAAGTTTAGGGTTTTAGCTGTTGAGTGACACCCTTAGCATTTTAACAAAAATGACCAAAAACTAGCCATCGAAATTTGTCGAATAAAATTACATTTTTCTACCTTTACGCATTATTAAAGCAATGCAGAAGACAAGAAATTGAAGAATCAATCTCCGTGTCATGATAAGTAATCTTTACACACATGTGACCAGATGTTACCGCTTTTCAAATTAAAATTCATGACAGAATTCTACAACAGGTTCAAACGTGGCATTTCGCATGTATTGTATTGAATTCTGCTTTGGATAGGGCAAAGAACACTTTTCAGATGAGGAAAGTATATTATGCCAATTGACGATACGATGAATTTATTTCAAACACAGAATGATGTAAAGCTTGAGATTTTAAGACATATAAACATCTCAATTTTAAGAATGCTAAGGATAAATAAGCAGAATTTAATTTAAAGAATTTACTAAGAATATACTGAATTCGAGGTTCGTTCGATCATTTTTCAGAGGAGGAAAGTATGAGAGCATATGTAAATGACAATGTGATGAATTTATTACAAATGTACTGTACTTCGAAATTTATGGGATTTGTAAGAATATTTTGCCTAACTTTGTCAAAAAATAGAAATAGCAAATATCTTAACTTTTTCCGAAGTGCCAACATATGATATTTCAATAAATTACACGATGTCTTCGAAGCTACGCCAATAACCGAATTGTATTCGAGACCACGTCGCACTTTGATAACATTATTTGGTCGAATTTAACGAATTTAAAGTTATGGTAAACTGTAATTAGAAACGTCGAATTTTGCATTTACAGAATTAATTCATGCTATTGAATTCGACGTATGCAAAGTTCGACTCTTGAAACAAACCTTAAAAATTAAATTTCAAAATTTCAAAAAAAATTCAATTTCGGATTAAATTTCAAAAACCGAAAAATTTCTCTTATAATGATATAAAAAATTATTATATTATTATTAATTAACATATTTAGACAGGTTGACTTCTTCAGGCAGTGTACCGCCTGCTATCAATGAAGGACCTGTATTTATGCTAAAATTAATTAAATATTTAACTAAGATTGTTTTCTTATGACATAGAATGTACAAAACATGATCACTAAACATACATTAACAATAGTACGAAAATGTTCACAATTACGGCGAACTAAAGTTAAAAGATTCAACTTTTCTTTTAAAGTTAATATACGAGTTCTCATTCCTTATTTCCTCGCTTAGTGAATTAAACAGCAAAACTCCTTGCACGGAGAACGACTTTCTACCGGCCTCTGTCTTAACTTTCGGTACAATTAAACGTGAGTTGTTGCTTCGCGTGTTTATTCCGTGATTGAAACGTTGGAAGTTCACGTGGGGAAAATTTGGGCCAATCGAATGTAAAGATTTAAAAACATCCATTACAACACATCTTTTGCGACTAGTTACACAATCATCATGTAAACAATTTTTTGGACCAATTATTCTTGCCGCTCTATCTTGCAGTCTCTGTATTTTGGAATTAGCTGTGTTACTGAGGCCCAAATACACTGGATAGCAGTAAAACATAATGGGATAGATCATTGTTCGATAAATTCTTTCCGCAACATAGGGACTTATATTAGAGCGTATTCGTGAGAGTTGGCTCAAACGAGACGAAACTCTCTTATATACTTTTGACACTTGACTTGATAGAGTTAGATGGTTATCCATAATAATACCCAAGTATTCATACTCTTTAACTTGATTGATAGATGTCCCGTTCATCATTATACTGCAATCCTGTTGACGTGCTAATTTTTGAGGCGTTCCATATAATACAAATTCAGTTTTTCCTTTTTTCAGGTTAACAATTAACTTATTTGAGTCCAGCCATTGGGAAACACGTTCGATATCACTATTGATAGATCTCTGGATTTCATCTGTGCCATTCGCTGAATAATAAAGCACAGTATCATCAGCATACATTATGATGTTACATTTCTTCAAAGACAAGTATAAATCGTTAATCTGTAAGACAAACAGAAGAGGGCCGAGAATTGATCCTTGTGGGACACCGCAGGATACATGCTCCTCATCTGATTTAACTTGGTTGAAGTATACGAACTGAGATCGATTGAGTAAATAATCCTTCATCCAAAGAAGTTCGATGTTTCTTATTCCATAATACGGCAGCTTATTGAGCAAACATGCATGACTAACCGTATCAAATGCTTTTCGTAAGTCCAGATATACTACACCAGTACATCGACTTTTATCCATATTTTGACGAATATGTTCGTTGAGATATGTCACAGCATGCTGGGTACATTTCCCACGTCTGAAACCAAATTGTTGAGGGCAGAGTAATTGGTTTCTTTCAAGATAGTCTGTGATTTGCTGATGTGCAATCCTTTCGATGACTTTTGAAACCGTATTTAGGACCGATATAGGTCGATAATTGTCGAAAGATGCTCGATCTTCGGATTTATAGATCGGGATAACTTTTCCGCATTTTTCTGCATTTGGGAAAGTTCCATATTCAAAACTCATGTTGACCAATATACAAAGAGGCAGCGCTAGTTCTTCAGACGCATCCTTCAAGAGAGATGCTGGCAAGTTGTCGGGGCCAGCGGCTTTGGAAATTCTCATAGATTGTAGTATTTTGGCAACTTTTGAGCAATTGACTTTAGAAAATTTGAAGAATTTGCCAGTTGGATTTATCGTATACATTAAATTATCATCATTTCTAAGCGAGCTACAAGTTTTGTTGGTGATTGTAACAACGTTTTGTTGTAGGCGGCTGCCAATAGTTGAAAAATAACGACAGAACCCATTTGCTATTTTCCTGGTATCAGATACTAATTCATTATTCACCTTAAAAAAAGATGATTTTGATGTTTTGTTATTCCCAGGATATAATTTTTTAATTAACTTCCAAAAAGTCTTAGGGGATTCACCATTGTTGTAAAGGAGATTCCGACAAAAGTTTGCTTTGTTATGCTTTATAGCAGAAGTAACTAAATTTCGCAAACGGCTATAAGTCGACCAATGGAGTTCTTGATTGGTTTGTCTAGCTTGTTTAAGATAGTAATCACGGGAGATCATCATAGATTTAAGCTCTCTTGTTAACCATGGACATACTCGCCCTCTTATTGACTTCTCTACAAACGGGACGTGGTTATCAATAGTGCGAGAGAGTTTTTCTTTAAATATGTTCCAGTCGTGATTCAAGTCATACCCACAGAACTCCCCATTCCAGTCGATAACCGAAAGTTCTCTCCTAAAAGACATCTTATCGTATTTTGAGAAATCTCGCTTCCGTATTTTGCAGGATTTAAATTTTTGCAAGTTTATTTTCCTTATTATGCCAGTTAAGTCGTGATCACTTAATGAGTTCGCATAGACAATAGAGTCTGCAATGTGCTGCTCATGTGTTGTAAAGAACAGATCAATAAGTGTTTTTGAATGAGCTGTTATTCTGGTCGCGGTGGTAATTAATTGCTTGAGGCCATTAACTTTAAAAACGTCCTTAAGTTCTCGATGATCCGTTGGGGCCAAGTAGTCACAGTTTAAGTCCCCCGCGAGTATAACTTCTTTGTTTTCATTAATAGCAATGTCAAGCATATTATCGAACTTAGAATTAAAATTCTTGTCGAGGTACAAGGATGAATCCGGGGGTTTGTATACAATACAAATAAGAATCGATTTTGAGTTTACAATAAACACTTCAACCCAAATTGCTTCTACCCCATCAATTTCTAGGTCTTTCCTTCGCTGAAAACTAATACCATCGCGAATATAGCATAGTACTCCACCGTAAACCGCAGAATTTCGATCTTTACGTTCAACAACATAACCGTCTACCTCAAGCTCCGAGTCATTAATTGACGCACTAGTATGACTTTCAGAGATCCCGAAGATATGAACATCTTTTTTGCACAGAAACAATCTAATCTGATCTAATTTGTTCATAATCCCGTTAACATTTTGGTGAAACAATTTTAGTCCACGTTTCTTCATAAATGTGCAAAGGACATTGCTATCTACAGTTTGTGGCGAACCAGCATCTTGATCTGCGATATTAACAAAGCAGATATTACAGTAGAATTTCTCCTTGTTATTTCGCAGTTCGTCTTTCAAACATTTAAGATGAAAAGCATTCTTACATTCGGCACAAGTACCTGAGATTTGATTTCTTCGGATTGTCTTCCAGCACGCTTGGCATTGAGGTTTCATCGGTCCAGGGCATAACTCTACATCTCCAGCTAACAGCAATAAAATACGAAGCAAGGACGCTCTTGTGACAACGAGACATCTTTCTTGCTTATACTGCCACAATGATGGATAGATATACGTTCCTTCAAACGAATTAGAATCTTTCGAGGCTTCCCAGTAACAACATGAGCTACTGTTTGTAAAGCAAGGTTTTTTAATCATAAGAATTATTACAACAAGCAGAACGCTCTTCAGAGCGACCGCCATAACTGTAACGTGATGCATTTCCTTGCTTTCTGGTTACATAATTATATAACTGCGAAACAGTCACACTGTACTGTACAAACAAAGAGCTTGTAGGACCTTGTAGGTATTTTTACAACAATATATACCTGCAAAATGTTCCTGGCCAAGCAAACCCAATCATCTTTGGATGCCAGTGATTGAAACTCTTTCTTGACCACCCCCTTTCGCATCATATTATGACACAATTTTTCTAAAATAAATATCTCGGCGAGTGTTTACCCCCCTTTTAAATCAAAGCCACCATTGTAATCCTCACAAAATAACCTTTCGAACAGGGGGTCAAGTGCCGTCGGAACAGTACACAAACCGAAACAATCGTATATTTACTCACCGCTTGGCCAAAGATTCTAAATTTCATATCCACAAGATCTTGAATATCCCTTGAACTTTTCGACATTTGCTGAATGGCTATTTGTGTAAAATACTCTTTGTATTCAAGCGCTTTCGTGTACAAAATTTCATTTGGATACGGCGAGTAGAAATATTTATTTTGACTTTTTCAAGATGTTGGGTTTTACTCGCACTTGCATACATTGCGCAATAATTGGCCAATAAGAGGCTCCTGTGGCCGGGATGACATCAAACTCACTAGCTCTGTATAATGAATATACCGTCTACATATATCAGTGCTTCATTGAAAGACCGTCATGCATAACATAAAATTATATATTGCGTAGATTCTCAAAGATTTACTCAATATTCACGTCTGAAATGTTTATACATTTGAAAACAACACTGTCGCTCCTTCCTAGCATCGTGATCTATGGCTTCATAGCCTCTAGAAAAATCGGGTGTTCTGGGGGAAAGATCCAGATGAGAAGCGAACATTCTAAAATTACAAAAATTTACAATAACGAGAACGATTCCTTGAAATTTTTGCGAACTTGGCAAAAGGACAAAAGAATATTTGAAGAAAATAAATAAAATTGCTTCAATAACCTTCAAAGCACTGACTTAGTACAATAAATCACTGCGAACACAAATCGTATAGACCCCCCGGAAAGTTTACTCTATGACTGACTGACTGATTTGTGTGAATTTGCCAGCCATCACAAGTGAAACTTCACATTAAAAAAAAAGAAACTTTGAAATAAAAACCGTTGAAACGTAGTAGTACTTTTTGGATTTAATATTTTGATCCATGATCTTTAAATTTTATACGAAAAAGATTATGCAAAGATTCGGCATTTTCAGTGTAGTGTTTTTCATACGTAGCTATAGACACGATAATTGGGGGGGAGGAGGGGGTGTATAATCAAATATTCATGTTTATACATACCGTAAAAATAATCGTAATGCAACCCCACCCCCCAATTATCGGTCTAGCTACGGCCCTGCTTCCACTCAAGAAAATTTTCTCCACGGGCAGAACAGTGTTCCGAAAATATTATTTTTAAAAGTTGAAAATTTTCAACGTCAACATTTTTCTCCCACTGAAAATTTGTGACATCCAATATATCGCATTTTACAAAATTTTCTCAGGAAAATTTCACGCTGGAAGAAAATTTTGTAAAGTGTGATTGGCCGACACAAATGTTTTTTCCGACACAATGGTAAATCTTTGAAGAGTGTTTTGAAACGATAAACAGTTTTTTTTCCCTCACGCTTCACATAAATTTTTAGTGTTTTCACGACTGACGGTAACTGAATATATACAGAGTATATAGATCTGGTAGCACGTGCTGGGATATAGCCCAGTGCTGGCAGAAACACGAAATATAAACTTACATGAAGTACTTCCTATATGTAAGCGTGTAATCTTGTATTCTTGTTTCCCGCTAAAAATTATACCCGAGCTCATCGAGTCATCGACTTTGAGTACTTTTTGTTTCCAAAATGAAATGTGTAAGATGTGGGGTAGTCAATTTAGAAGAATTTAATTTCTGTCACAATTGTGGAAAACAGGTGCAAGTAGAAGGACTAATCCAAAATGAAACTAAGAAATCCAACAAGAAGAACGTCCAAAAGAAAGTACAAACTTTCGATCAGTTTCGTAATAGTCTAGGACCTGTATATGAGTTTGTATGCGATTCATTTAGGACAGGTAATCTCAACTGTTTTAGGGTAAAATGACCATGGCGGTCAACATGGCATATGTGCAAAAACCTGAATCCAGGACGAAGGTCCTGAAAATGACCCCGCCCTGAAACGGCAGTGTCGACATAGCTCTAACTTCCGAAAAGGAAAAGCGATAGCCTTTCTGAAGTGCTTATAGTGTTTAGAAGGGTTGCTTTTAGGGGTG
>CACRXK020013568.1:0-13917 GCA_902702795.2 Paramuricea clavata
CTCCTTGCTTGTTAGAGAAGTAAACTGATGAAAGCACTGGATGAGGGTCTATCATCTATGGTCTGTTATAATTTGCTTTTTATGCAAATAGTGAGCAAAAATTAAAGCAAAACTGTACAAGTTACATATATATATGCGAGTTTTCATCCAGTTCAATCATATATATGCTCAAAATCTTCGCGGTAAGTTTCTCTTTACCATAAAATTTGACCGAATAAGTTTCAAAACAATGTGACGGCAAAAAATGCAAAAATCCTGATTTTCGTAATAGAATTTATAGTCTTTTTGCCCTGTTGTACTGCCATCTTGGATTTATCATGTAGGCCCCGCCTGCGCAAGGTATGCGTTAGCAATCTAGATCTCCTATATCTATGGTTCCACAGTACTATTGGTATATGATAATACGGTACTACGATACTGTAGTACTACGGTACTCGGTGGTACTTGACGGTACTATGGTGCTACGGTAATTGTTACTGTGGTACTACGGTCATAAACAAAATTTTGAGTGAGTAAAAGGTTGGGTAAATGAAAAACAAAACAACTCAAGGGTTGGGTAATATTAAATTATTGTCATTACCAAAACATGGGACTCATTCAAATATTGAAGACTTAAAAAGCAATGTCAACAGTCATATGTCAATACAATATGTGAATCAATCAGAGTCACTATCTTGATCATTTGCGATTTGTCAAGAGGCAAATGGTGTCTCCAAAGAAAGTACATGTGCAGACAACATGAAACTTTAGACTGCAGAAAATTTCACAAGCAGTTATCAAACTCGTGTCACAGAAGTGGTAAAGGACATGTGTGACAACTGAATTGTATCCTTTTGTAAAGTTTTTGGCCAGGGGTGGGTATTTATCTTTTAATTGATATTGAAGGTTGGGTAGATTTATCTTCGGTGCCAGCCCCAGTCCTATAAAGTAAAGACCGATCCCTAAGACTGTATTTCCCGCGTTTTTAAAAAGTATTTTTGCATAAATATAAACGGCTGAATTGACTGAATTTTTCAATATTATTTCAATATTTTCAAATATTAGATAAAACTAAAAATTCCCTAGAAATTTCATTTCCTTAAAAATATCATTAAAAGGATCCCAATTTCTTCAGTTTAATTTAAGGAAAATAAACGTGTTTGATACGTGAGAAAAGGTTTACTTGAGGCATAACACGGTGAGCTATCGACTGAGATAACCGGCTGAGGCAGATACACTCGTAAAAACGCACAAGTTGTTACAGGCTGCAAACAAGTTGTTACAAATCTGTTCACAAGCTGTCGAAAAGTTTGGAACAAACTTGATGAGTTGATGGCATTATCAGACTTGTTACAAGGTTGTTCTAACAAGTCTGATACAGTCATGATATAACTTAACAAGAATGTTACAAGGTTGACGACACAAGGTCGTAACACGATTGTTATATCATGACTGTATTAGACTTGTTGGAACAACCTTGTAACAAGTCTGATAATGTCATCAAGCTTGTTACAAGTTGTTAACAGCTTGTTTAAAACTTGTTGACAACTTGGGACAAGCAGTGCGAACACGACTTGTTGACGGCTTGTTGGCAGACTTGCTACAAGATGTGAGATTTTTCAAAACGTGTCGGTAGTTTTCATCATATTCTCAGGGCAATCCACGTGGCCAGCCGAGCTTATGTTCATCTGTTTGCCGATTCCGCATTCTGTACTGGAAACGAGTTTCTGTGGAGATTGTTTGCAGGCTAGTACTGATTAGTTGTCCTTACTTTCTACACTATTTCATGGCCATAATGCTTGTATTCTATATCTAGCTCAGTTGAAAAAACAAGAAGAGCACATGAATGTGTGCCACAATACATTTATTAATAACTGAACCATACTTTAATGCAAGTACATACATAAGTCCATTTTAAGTTTTCTTAGTAAGTGTTTGTGGAACCCAAGTTAGTTTTTACCTCTATTCCTATTTTTCATTTTGCTCTTTACTTTTTATGACACACTGATCTACATACTGATCTACATATTATGATAATCCATTATTTTCCGTTCTGAAAACGAGGATATCTTGTAACTTCAAAGTGTGATTGGCAGCACTGTAACTACAGCGCACAGCTCCACACATTCAAGATATGCTGCACCACATGTTGCTGCTGATGGGACAAAAGCAAGTCCCCCCGAAAACCATGACAATCCGGCAACACACGCGACCCACACTGCATGACAAGATAAAACACATGCTGCTCCAACCGTTGGACCTCCACTGACTGAGTGGGCAAGGAGACCAAGAGTTAGACCCAAGAAAACCAGTTTCTGAGAGAAGATCATTTTGATGAACTAAAAACACTGGATAACAAAAACAGTGAAATAACTTTCAGTACTATGATTTATCAAACCAGATATGTAACTTTGGTTTTTGTTAATTAATTTGTAGGAAATACTTGAAAAACCAGCCTAATTCTCCGTGACAAAGGGCTTATGCTTGAAACGTGGAGAAGATACTTTGATCTTTTATACGCTTGCGTGTATCCATAACGATAATTATGACAATTTCCTGTCCGCGTCCGCCGCTCCTCGTTGGCCAATCCGCACCCGCCTTTTATATCGTCTATGATACTAGTATTGTGTTTTTCAATCAATCAATCAGTCAATAAATTTATTCAAGGTCCAATGATGTTTACACACAAAAGCCTTGCAGGAGCAGCCAGAGTTTAACCCTATATAAGGAACTCCTTCTCAGGTTAACAATTTAAAAATTTAGAGATAGAATACACATTAAAGTAAGTTCATATACCGCTTGAGTTGGCTTTTAATGAATTCGTTTAAAGTAGTTATTTCAACAACTCTGTCAGGCAAACTATTCCCTAAACTGATAATTCTTACGAAAAATTAATACTTATATAACGATTAATTTTAGGTAGTTTAGTGTATATAGTATAAGGCCAAATAAAAAAATACTTGGTTAGCGTCACACTCTCACAAATTTTCAGAGGCGGGCGGGCGGATTTTTTTAAATTTTTACTCGTTTTTAAATTTTTTAATAGTATTTTTGGAGGGGATGGGGGGCGGTTTTTCCACCATATCGGTGATATTTTTTGTACTGATGTTGCGAAGGCCGCCATTTTGCTTTAAGAACCTTGTATACCCAAGCCTATGCGCTCCTATCGATCAGTATATAGCGCGAAGGTCTGAGCATGAGAAAAATTTCAAATATTAAACTGTTTTAAGCTGTAAAACGAAGAGATTTACATAAAAAAAAAATTTTAAAAATTCAGAGGCGGCAGAAAATCGAGAGGCGGGCGGTGACGCTAACCAAGTATTTTTTTTATTTGGCCTAATTATAATTAGATCTAGTATTCCTACTATGTCTGTATTTTAGGACGTCACTAAATGTTATGCCGTTGGGGCCAAAAACTGTTTTATAACACTCTATCAAAGAAAGATATTCTCTACGCTTTTCTAAAGTATCCCATTTTAATACGTCACAACGTTTGTGGTAGCGTTTGTAAAAAAAAGCGTCTGTTTTACTTTACGGACTTTAATTACATGGCCTTTAATGAAAATCCAAATTACCAGCCGAATAATATGGTCTCAAGTTAGCTTGATGAAATCACTTTTACTGACTATTCCGGGCGATAATATGTCAAACCATAGCTCGGTAATTTTGTCGAGGTACATAGTGTTTATCCTGATGTCTAACTATAGTCTAAAGGTCCGTTTTCACTGGCGATTTTTTTTAATATATATTCTAATTCGAAAGCTACGTTTACATTTCTACGGGATAGCTAGCTTTCCATAGCAACGCGAAAAGTTCAAAAGCACGAAAAAGCACCTATCCGATACGACATGTACAACTTTCAGAAGCTGAGCGAAACAACATCTCTCCGTTGCAATAATTCCTCTGAAAATAGCGTTCCTAAAAGGTACAACAGATAGGTGAGGGGCCTGCATGGGTGTACCGGGTTCCGAAATCCCGCTATCCCGACAGCTTTTTACTTCAAATCCCGTTATCCCGCCATGACTCATCCCAATTTCCCGCTCCCAACTTTTTTCTAACACTGTTCAACGTATTATGATTTAGATGTAGACAACGGATAACCGAGTATTCGAAGAACTTGTTGACGACATAGCTGAATACAATTTGAATACACTAGAATACAATACAAGTGCAACAAAGTTTAAAATAATAAATGTCTTTAAATCGCGACTTTTATACATGAAAGCCTCAATCATACATTTAACTGGGGCCAGTGGGGGGACAAATGTTCGATATCATTCTTGAAAACAGTAAATTTCGAGCACCGATGCACAATCAACATTGTTGATTTATCAGTCCAGCTGACGTACATTGGGCTATTCCAATTATTATCCGCACCCCCCCTGTTGAGGAACCCCTTTCTTATGTCGGTACTCCCCTGGAATTCCGCAAATTTTCATGTAAAATTTACCCCTTCCCATGGAAATTCCTTGTAAAAATTACCCTTCCCCATGGAATTTCCATTCTAAATTAGGCCTTCCCCATGGAATTTCCATTTAAATTTGGCCCTGTCCATGGAATTTCCATGTGTAAATTACCCCTCCCCATGGAATTTCCATCATGGGACATCTACTCCTGGAAATTTCCCTCTAACATATGTCCTCCCATGGAATTTCATCCCATCAAATTTACCCCTCCCTTTGGAAATTCCATGTGAGAATTACTCCTCCCCTTGGAAATCCAGAGCCTGAATGCCCCCTTCCCTGGAAATTCCAGGGTTAATGCACCCCCTCCCCTGGAAATTCCAGGGTTAATGTATTCCCTCCCCTGGAAATTTAAAGTTAATTCACCTCTCCCCTGGAAATTCCAAGGTTAATACACCCCCTCCCCTGGAAATTCCAAGGTTAATACACCCCCTCCCCTGGAAATTCCAAGGTTCTTCAACAGGGGGGGGTGCGGATAATAATTGGAATAGCCCATTACTTCCCCGCCGCTATCGTTTTCCATGACTTCTCGCGATGGAATAAAATCGCGCTTCCCCACCAATATTTCTCTTAACCTCCCGAATCCCACTTCAATTTTAGTCGCATCCCGCAAAACGGTACAGGCCATTCATACAGTGTTTTTCACGTCGCTACAAAAAGCTATCAGATTATGGCGGCAAGTGTAAACATAGCCTTAGTTAGGCTGTTCTATTCAAGTCACTGATATTCTGGGTTTTTTCAACAAATAATAATATTCTCCGCAAATTCGTGTCCAAAATCATTTTTTAAAAAGTGTAGGTCTTGATATAATGTTTTTATACTATATCTTAGATTTTGTAAGTAGCTTTTTAAAAACGTTTTCTATTTGCTGTATGCTTCTTCTTCACACGCCCTTCGTGGAAATCAGCTTTAGCTGTTGAGTGTTGGTGTTAGCGTGTTAAATAAAGTTATCTGTCTATCTATCTGAGCATTTTATTGACTGATATATTCACAGTATTCAGTTACCCATACATTTACCTTGATAAAGCCGTAGACCTTCCTTCGACAAAGTCGAGCTGTAACGTATCACGCTATAAATGTTTGGCGGGGCCTTTCACTTTCGGTCATAATGACATGCACATCACCAAATATATTAGCATACTGATTAGGCCCCAAGCCCCTATGACTAGTGGTAACACGGTTCTTCTTTGGTTGTATAGTTCCACAGTACTATTGGTATATGATAATACGGTACTACGGTACTCGGTGGTACTTGACGGTACCATAATATGGTACTACGGTAATTGGTACTGTGGTACTACGGGACTGTGGTACTACGGTCATAAACAAAACTTTATGTGAGTAAAAGGTTGGGTAAATGAAAAACAAAACAACTCAAGGGTTGGGTAATATAAAATTATTGTCATCTCCAAAACATGGGACTCATTCAAATATTGAAGACATAAAAAGCAATGTCAACAGTCATATGTCAATACAATATGTGAATCAATCAGAGTCACTATCTTAATCATATCATTTTGCGATTTGTCAGGAGGCAAATGGTGTCTCCAAAGAAAGTACATGTGCAGACAACATGAAACTTTAGACTGCAGAAAATTGCACAAGCAGTTATCAAACTCATGTCACAGAAGTGGTAAAGGACATGTGTGACAACTGAATCGTACCTTTTTGTAAAGTTTAAAGTTTAAATATTATTTCAATATTTTCAAATATTAGATAAAACTAAAAATTCCCTAGAAATTTCATTTCCTTAAAAATATCATTAAAAGGATCCCAATTTCTTCAGTTTAATTTAAGGAAAATAAACGTGTTTGATACGTGAGAAAAGGTTTGCATGAGGCATAACACGGTGCATGAGCTATCGACTGAGACAACAAGCAGATACACACGTAAAAACGCACAAGTTGTTACAGGTCTGCAAACAAGTTGTTACAAATCTGTTCACAAGCTGTCGAAAAGTTTGGAACAAACTTGATGGCATTATCAGACTTGTTACAAGGTTTTTCTAACAAGTCTGATACAGTCATGATATAACAAGAATGTTACAAGGTTGACGACACAAGGTCGTAACACATTGTTATCTCATGACTGTATCGGACTTGTTGGAACAACCTTGTAACAAGTCTGATAATGTCATCAAGCTTGTTACAAGTTGTTAACAGCTTGTTTAAAACTTGTTGACAACTTGGGACAAGCAGTGCGAACACAACTTGTTGACGGCTTGTTGGCAGACTTGCTACAAGATGTGAGATTTTTCAAAACGTGTCGGTAGTTTTCATCATATTCTCAGGGCAATCCACGTGGCCAGCATGAGCTTATGTTCATCTGTTTGCCGATTCCGCATTCTGTACTGGAAACAAGTTTCTGTGGAGATTGTTTGCAGGCTAGTACTGATTAGTTGTCCTCACTTTCTACACTATTTTATGGCCATAATGCTTGTATTCTATATCTAGCTCAGTTGAAAAGACAAGAAGAGCACCGAATGCGTACAACATTTATTAACAATTCAGCCATATTTTAAAGCAAGTACATACATAAGTACATTTTAAGTTTTCTTAGTAAGTGGTTGTCCAGTCCAATTAATTAGTTTTTACTTTATTCTTATTTCCTGTTTTTCATTTTGCTCTTTACTTTTTATGACACACTGATCTACATACTATCTGTTTTATGATAAATCTATTATTTTCCGTTCTGAAAACGAGGATATCTTGTAACTTCAAAGTGTTGGCAGTACACAAGCGATAGTACACCCAGCGAAACACACTTGTTGTGCCGAATTACATGTTGCTAGTGCTGCCAAAAACCCAGTTCCCCCTGTAGAGGCTGTTATTCCGGCAACACACGCGTTCCACAATATATTACAACCTGCCATACATATTGTTCCAAACCCTGGACCTCCACTGACTGAGGTGGTAAGCAGAGCAAGAATTAGACCCAAGCAAACCAGTTTATGACAGAAGACCATTCTGGTGCACTAAAACCAGAGGATTTAAGCCACTGTACAATGATGATCAGGGGCGGATCTAGGATTTTTCGCACGTTAGTCAAAATTTTATGACGTCATCGATGACGCAAAACGTGATGACGTCATTTGACATGACGTCATTTGATGTCAGGATGATAGTCCAATTTTTGTGGAAGTATAAATATTTTGTTTTATCAAACTACAAATGCGTAAATGACTTAATTTTCGTACCTGCCAATGTTCAGCATATGATATATTAATATATAGACTGTTTCGCCCTACAGTGTATACCTTGGCTCATCAGCATGCCTAGGAAACACGTTTACCAAAAATAGTAAACCATGATCCAACAAGGCAACAAGGACAGCTCCTTCAAAAAGCTGAACACAAGCACAGGTTTCTGGCTCCTTAAAACCAGATTGCTTGCCTTCACACCTTTTGCAAGAGCAAAAGGAGTTTGGCTAGAACTTAGAAATGGGTGATAATAAAATGAACAATGAACACCACCTAAAATGAGCAATCTGGTTTTAAGGTGCCATAAACCCACCTCACACCTTTCACCGCAGCAAAAGGAGCTTGGTTATTTGTAAATTGCCTTGTTTTTCCCTTTAGCCCCTTCCCCAGTCCTCATAGCTATTACTAACCTATGTCTAATCTAATTAAATTCATCATCTTGTTATATACTGTCCACTATGAAAATGTATAATATCACAAGTGAAATGGTGCCTCAAAGCTGCAGCTTCAGTGGAAGCCAACTTTTATTGAAAACAAGTTTGTTTTACCTGGCATTTTAAACATATTTTAATCACAGTCGATTCAAATACAAAATATTTCATTACAAATAACTATTACTTCACTTATCTAGTTATCTGAAATATTAAATTGGCAAGGTTTTTAACACAGTATTCTATTATTCCTATACTATGCTTATACATACTCTATATAGACAGTCACATACTATCAACATGGAGTTTGTCTGTCAGGGCCTGAAATAATGTTCCCAAAGTTCCCGATCATGGTGATCGGCAGTCATGACTTTCCCTGCTTTTTCAGGTTGGAAACCCTGCTTTTCCGCCGATCATAAGCAATTTCCTGCCTATTATTGATTGGTGATCAGTTGTTATTTCAAGCCCTGGTCTGTTGAAAAATTTAACTGGTTCAAGATGCAATGGACCTGTCTCAAGCCAATGAGATCAGACCCGATATTTGGCATCAGCTTTTGTCTACAAAGCCCGAATGTTTGGGGGGGGGGGGGGGGGATTATGGGAAGGTGGTGATCTTGAAAGGCTAAGTTTGGTTGATGATGAAGATCCAAACCCCAGGAAGTTTTTTCTCATGTCAGTGTTGTGTACAAGAGTGAGGTTATTAATTGCTATTGGAGGCGAGAGTGGTCTTTTTGCAAGCCGAGATATTTAACTTTAACCACATGTTCCAGAAAATTTATCAATAACGTTTCCTACAGTACATATGTTAGGAATAATTTCCTGGTGAATTTGCATCATGACCAAGCCAAGTCATTTAATTTAAGTAGTCTTCAACCATAGTTTGCTTATAGCCTTTTAGTGTCCTATAAGTGCCGAAATAGACCTTTCACACTTGCACTGTAAATATTTAAACTATCAAGGTCAAATTAGGTCATTGGTACCTGTCAATGCTTAGGAAACAGAGCTATACAAGCAATTGCCAGTTGCATCAGATCTAAAAATATAACCAAAGATTATATTATTATTATCTTTATAAAGTACATTTGCAGAGCTATTATCAGTCAATCAATACTCTATAAAGCATGTACACAATAAATATTTTTTATCCAACATGATCAAATATTTGAGATCAAATTTCTGCCACTTGAGGTGTTTTAATTTTATACACATAATGAATATGTATGCAGTATATAAAACTTTGGACCTAACCTCGCACAATTATGCAAATCGTACGTTCAATTCAACGATTTATTGTTCAAAATTCAAACCACTTTACCTTATTGCCATACACCTCTTTATAATCTCCTGAAATAGACGACGAGAATTCGAGAAATCAACACATCTCAGCTAGATAGTTTCGGCCAAGACAATTTTCTTGCATCCATCGAATTTATCTGCTTGAAATATTCTCCACAGAACACCAGTAAGCATTCCTTATCGTCACTTTCAAATAACGATCGAACCTTTTCGAAATATACGTCGTTCATTTCGATAATAGTAAATAAATTGCTTGTAAAATTGTACAAAACTGCAATAAAGCTACCAAGTGCACAATGCTTCCAAATTGAAGATTAGAAGGCCAATCAGAGGAGATGTTCTTTAACTCTTTTGCGCAAATTGTCCAATCAGAGGCTGTTATCTATTTGCAGAATTAGTCAAAATAGTCAAAATTTCGCAATCGTTAGTCAAAATAGGTCTGACCAATCAACATGTCTGTAATGTGTAATCTGAGTAAATTTGACCAATCAAATCACATGAACTAAAACGCAGAATAGTCAATTTTCATTTGAATACCGCTTATTTGACTTATCGTTTGACTAATCAATCGCTGGCTCAATGTGCAACTGATCGAAGTTTATATGCTGAAGTGTGATACAGTTTTGATTGCGTGATCAGAAATGAAGAGAAGTGTTTGCGCTGGGAAAAAATTCAAAAACCTTAGTCCAAATTTTTTTATATGCCTTTTTTTTACGTTAGTCGCGTGACTAATCTGACTACCCCTAGATCCGCCCCTGATGATGATATATCTATATTGAATAACAAAAACAGTGAAATAACTTTCAGTACTATGATTTATCAAACCAGATATGTTACTTTGGTTTTGGTTAATTAATTTGTAGGAAATACTTGAAAAACCAGCTGAATTCGCCATGACGAAGGGCCTATGCTTGAAACGTGGAGAAGATATTTTGATCTTTTATAGGCTTGCGTGTACCTGTACAACCCAGAGAATCATTATATATTAATTAATATGTATAACGATAATTATTAACAATTTCCTGTCCGCCGCTACTCGTTCGCCAATCTGCATCCGCCTTTTATTGACACCTGATCTATTCTCATATTTGAATCTGAATGTGAATC
Organism: Paramuricea clavata; assembly: GCA_902702795.2. Lineage (NCBI taxonomy): Eukaryota > Metazoa > Cnidaria > Anthozoa > Malacalcyonacea > Plexauridae > Paramuricea > Paramuricea clavata. Next base: position 10,476 of record CACRXK020013568.1, read on the forward strand.
TGAAACTCTGAAAGTGAAACTGCGAATCTGAAACTGTAAAGCCGACCGTTTTATAGTTGCAGGTCAGCAGGTGTTAGCGTGTTTAAATAAAGTTATCTATCTGGATATTGACTGATATATTCACAGTATTTACCATACATTTACCTTGAAAGATCGTACACCTTCACCAACAAAGTATATTACAAGTCGACTGAAAACTGTCAAGCCGACCGTTTTATAGTTGCAGGTGTTAACGTGTTTAAATAAAGTTATCTATCTATCTGAATATTTGATTGACTGATATATTCACAGTATTTACCATACATTTACCTTGAAAGATTGTACACCTTCGCCAACAAAGTATATTACAAGTCGAGCTGTTATGACAATATTATTATCACGCCATAAACAATGGTGTTTCAATTGGGGATTTTTGGGATTTCCCCTTGTACACAAAACAAGTATATACCAGATGTGTAACAGGGGACCAGTCATTATTTATCGAGGGGGGTGGGTGGGTAAATTAATAATCTGACTCAACCTAAAATGCTTGATCCCCCTATAAGATCTTTAAATTTCAAGTGAGCATATATATTTTGCTTTAGCCCCTCCCCTCCCGTGGAACTTGTGGACTTCGCTTGGTCATAATAAATTGCTAGTATTGTTGTGTTTTAGTTGAATTTGTTATTATTGTCGGAAGAAGTCGGTCTTCTGTATACTCTCTGTTCTGTGACCAGGAGGCCAGAATACAATGCGACTTAAAATGGTGTCATTTTTTGTAAAACGGTCCATACTAGCCAATGGGGGTGGTACCACACCCAAATATGCCCGTTCGCAGGTTAGGTTGCTGGGCCAATTTTTTTGACCGCGCGCACTTCCAGGAAAGCTGGAAACGATAATGAAAGCGCAGTGAAATTTTTCAAGATGGCGCCGACGGCCAAGGCTGAACAGAAAAAAAGTGATCAGAAAAATGCAACGAAAAAGGAGAAAGATCCCAAAAAGAAAGAAGATGAACCCGAAATGGTAAACTACCTGATATGTTTTATATTTTGTGAAATTTTTGTAGTCTGGGCTTGGTGCTAAAGCAATTTAAAACGGTCTTGAAATAAAGCCATATTTTGCTTTGTTAGCTTTTGTGGTTTGTACTTTTGTACCAAATTTTAAGTTTGTCGCTTCATATCCCTTTTGATTTGTGTTTTATAGACAGAAGAAGATAAACAGTTACTAGAGGAACTGAATATGCTTGTCGAAAGACTAAAGGTTTTGTTAGATTACTTATTATTTTAAATTTTTTGTCTTGCTCTACAGCATGCTGCCAATTGTCTGACTGTCAGTCGAAAACTAATGTTATTACACCGAGAAAGGTGTGCAAGAATACTCTACATAAAGTATTTAATAAGTTTTAAAGAATTGAGTATTTGAGAAAAAACATTAGTTTTATATTTCCTGAAAGCTGAAACTATCGGCCGGCAAAGGCTCAGACTCGGTCGTTGCCCAGTGTGGAAAGTTTGTATCACACAACCAAGATATTGGGTGTGTAATTGTGATGCTTTTTTGAATTTTTGAAAAATTTCCAAACTTTCCAGTCAGGGGCGTTGCAACGTTTTGGTCCAAACATATTGGTCCAAACGTATTTAACATGCCGAAGCATCACATATCTCTTTAAGTGTTAGGGCATCTTCAGATTATTCCAAATAGGTGAAATAACATCTAAGTACAGCATTCAGAAAATTGTCTGATTTTAAGTCCAGTGTGCGAAGTGAAACAACGCTGGATGTGATCTCATGCGTGCAAACAAAATGTTGTGATCTGTGTCATGTGTTAATGGACATATATAGGATGTCTGTGTACATAACTATTATTGGACGTTAAATCGCTGCACTTGATTGCCGTAATTCAGTTTTAACCCATTGAGCATCAGCAGCTCTCCCCATGATCAGTAAATTCATCTGGCATTAGCCAGAGTAAAATGACAAAGTAGGACACAGTGCAACTCAACAGGTTAACTGACAACAAAACTGCATAACTTTCAATCACTCATGCTATTTATGTCAAATTTTAGCCACCATTTAAACAGCGCTCGAAATAGCGGGCTGCCAATGGCCAAAAACAGGCCATATCTTAGAAATGGAAGGCAAAAACAAATTTGAACGGCCAAAGTAAAAAAAAAATTGGCAGGTGAAATTGTATAGATATATTTCATTTCATTTGCTAGATCATTTAGTTAATTAAATATGTTTATATTTGAAATGTAAATCCAAGTTTACTGTACAGTAAAATAGACACGTTTAAAAATAATAAAAATGCATATTGTGAAAACGTTGATTTTTACAATACGACTCAAATGAGACATCGCAATTTTGGCAGTTCAATGAATAAAAATGGACGTCTAAAATTTATTTCACCTGCCAGAAATTTTTAGACTCACAGGCCATATTTTTCTCTAATTCAAGCCCTGCATTGAAACCATTTTGTTCAACTTTCAACTTACATTTTGGCATATGAGCTGCAAAAAAGATCATGCATGCACTTACCATCCTATGGAAACTGGATTTATAAGCAATAACATGACCCATTTTAGGAAGCCAATGTGGAGTTACACAAAGCAAGTTTGGAAATGTTGAGAACACAGATTAAAAGCAGTACAAGTTCAATGACGTCAGTTCCAAAACCGCTGAAGTTTTTACGACATCACTATGGCACGATGAAAGAGCTGTTTGAAACATGGCCTAGTCAAGAGAATAAGGTACATGAAAGTATCCAGTATAAATAAAGTTAGTTTAGTTTAGATAAGATGGTTTAACCCATTAAGCGCCAGTGCTCTCCCTTTGATGAGTAAAATCTTCTGGCGTTAGACAGAGTAAAATACTAAAGTAGGGTGCATAAGGGTGCAATGCGACTCAGTGAGTTAACTAGACACATGGGCAGATAGGCCAGTTAACCCATTAAGCGCCAGCACTCTCCCCTTGACGAGTAAAATCGTCTGGCGTTAAACAGAGTAAAATACTAAAGGTGACTCAGTGGGTTAATAAACACTTTGCAGTTACAGACAACTGAATTAACAAGTTATTTACATGTACATAGTATTATGATAGATCTACATTAAATTTTATAATAGCTAAAAATATTTAAAAGTAGTTTAGTCAGGTTTCTTGTGTTGTTTCAACATTGTGTTGTTTCAACATTGTGTTGTTTCTTAGGCGCTGTTGGCAGATGTTATTTCTATCTTGGCCATGACAATCAGTGAAGAAAGAGAATGTCTAAAATATCACATGTTAGGCTCTAATGATGCCTTGGAATCATGGGGGCACGAATATGTCAGGTATGTAAATCTTCTTCCCTCACTTAAACTTCATTCATTCTTTCTTCTCCCCCCTCCCTCCCTCCTTCCCCCTCCTTCCTTCCCCCTCCTTCCTTCCCTTCTTCCCCCTCCTTCCTTCCCCCTCCCTTCTTCCCCTTCCTT
>CACRXK020013569.1:0-13231 GCA_902702795.2 Paramuricea clavata
GTCAGAAGACATAATTTTGAACAAAAAACAGCCTAGTATAAGCCTTTGATAATATTAATTTCTCCTTCGGGAAAGAAGCGTGTTGAGTACATGACGTCACATCCGCCTAAGAAATCCACATCTAACTTAGTAATGGCGACCAAAAAATTTGCATGTTTGCGTTGAAAAAAAAGGCAGAAAGAAATGGAATTGGACGCTGATATTTGGTAACTTTGTTTATCTACTGTTATACTTTCTGAATATACAATAAAAAGACAGCACAATTTTCCATCGCACTGCCCTTTTAAGTTCATTTTATGAATGTAGTAGGTTAATGGGTACTTCCTCGGGTAGAGGAATTTGCATCACAGATTACGTCATCAGTTAGTTATAGTGATTAGTGTTGAGGTTAGGTTAAGGGTTAGATTAAGGATTAGGGTTAGAGATAGGGATTGGGTTATATCTGACGCCACAAACAACACAACTAGCCAATCACATGATCAGTTCTCCTCTACCCGAGGAACTACCCAGGTTAATTGTTGACAATCACAGTGCTATATAGAAGATGCACCAAATTTGTTATATTTGTATTTTGTCATTATTAATGGTTTAATTTAGTAATTTAAAATCTTCATCAGTTAAAAACGAAGGTGTCACATTTTCTGACCATTCAGATGGGATATTGATAAGAAATGGAACAAGAATCTGAAAAAAAAAACGTATTCATAACATCTTGTAAGTTCTTTCTTTAGATTCTTGCAAGATCTTTTTACGATTCTTGACTCAAGATCACGCCAGATCTTATAAGATCCTCAAGATATTGTAGGTTTCTACTTAAGATTCATGCAAGATCTTGTACGATTTTCACAGATTCTTGACTCAAGATCTTATACGATGCTCAAGATCTTGCAAGTTTTTACTTAAGATTCATGCAAGATCTTGTACGATCTTGTAAATTCTTGACTCAAGCTCTTGTTGAAAGATACTCAAGATCTTGTAAGTTGTTTCTAAGATTCTTGCAAGATCTTGTACGATCTTGAAAGATTCTTGACCAAGATTTGTAAGGATCTTGTAAGATTCTTAACAAAGAATAAGGATAAGATCTTAGTAAGAAACTTACCAAGAATCTTAATAAGATTTTACCTGGGATCTTCAGTGTCCAAAAAAAGTGCCACACACATTTTTCATGGTCGCCTAACTGGTACTGCCACAAACCCAGGTGAAAAAGCAATTAGAAAAACCTGGTTTTGGATGATGAGCATAGTCAAATTCTTGACTTATTCAAGTTTTTCCAGGTAAGCAGATTCAACATTGAAATAAGCCCCATTCGGGACCTTGTAGAATCCGGAATATTGTGTATGGAACAGATTTTTTTCAATTTTCTGTGATTTACATGACACTAGTTATAATTTAAGGGTCAACCAGTATTGTTCAAGACATATTTTTCTTCCAAAACATCTTTTCAAAATACTAACCCAAACATGTCAAGCCTAGATTATAGAATACCTGTCCACTTTTGTAACTATTTTGTTTTCGTGATACAATGATACAAAGTGAAAATAATGACGTCATTATTATAAGTCGCGTCTTTAATATTAGGTCTGGGCAAGGTATTTTTTCCGTGATACGAAGTGAAATTAAAAAACGTAATTATTATAAATTTACGTTATTTATTAAAAGTAATTATATAATCATTTAAGTGGCGTGTTATTATAAAAAGAGTAGGCAAGGTAGATTTTTCAGTGATACAATGATACAAAGTGAAAATAATGACGTCATTATTATAAGTCACATCTTTATTAGGACTGGGCAAGGTATTTTTTTCATTATATGATGATACAAAGTGAAATTAAAAACTGTAATTATTATAAATTCCCGTTATTTATCAAAACTGGGCAAGCTATCTATTTTTAGTGATATGATGATACGAAGTGAACACAATTACGTAATTATTATAAGGACGTACGGTCTTTATCTATTTAAACAAATTTTTTTGTAAATATATTGTATTCCTCGTTCTTCAGAATCCACACTGTTACATAAACTTTGTTTTAGCAATTAATAAAGATATATTATAAAGACGTCAATTGTATGAATTTTAATCACAAACAAATTGCATTCCTCATTCTTCAGAGTCTAATATTCGTTTTGTTTTTACAACAAAGCTATATTTTAGTTGTATGCATTTTATTCAAAGTATCACTATTATAGTGTATTTCTCGTTCTCAAAAAATCACACATAATTTCACTATTATAGTGTATTGTTCATTCCCAATAAAAACATGCAAAATATCACTACTATATAGTGTATTCCTCGTTCTCAAACAACATGCAAGAGATCACTACTAAAGTATATTGCTCCTTCTCAATAAAAACACGCATAATATCACTACTACACTGTATTCCCCGTTCTCAAAAAACACACATAATATCACTACTATACTGTATTCCCCGTTCTCAAAAAAACATGCATAATCATATTTTATTAGTGTGATCGCCATCCTTATTCACGAATTCCTTCGAGTGGTTAACAGTCAGATGCTTGTAACCATGTTTCTCGAGCTTCGATATTATGGTTTTGGCAACAGCATCACCTCACTTCTGTCATCAACTGCAAACAATACTGCCAAACACCCACTGCCCTTCTACCCTATTCCCTCTGTGATATTTTCGTTTCCCAAATTTACTCTCGTCAATTTCCACTCTCTTATCTGAACCACCAACCTTTTCCTTGCACTCTAAATAATTCACCTCACAAATTTCCCTACAAAAACTATCCCAATTAACAACTGTATTCCCGCTAACATGGACCTCAAACCTCATTGTTTCCTGTTCAACTCCTCTACACCACCAGTATGTCAATTTCATAATTTCTTCCAATGTTAAATTACTTTCTTCAAATCAACTCTCATTCCTAATAGACAACTCAACCTTGTGCCTGTTAGTGTTTACCTGTTTCCTACATTCCCATTTACAACCATCTAACCAATGCTCACATTCGACCAATTTCATCGCAATATCACACTGAGGGCGCACAACCGTCTTACTACACATCTCTTGCTTGAAAGGACTTCCTCTTTAAGTTTGTCATATGTCCATTGCCCAATTCTATCACATTTCTTGCGTTGGTAGCTTCCTTTCTCTTCGCCACATTGCGTTGCTACGCTATTACATTTCATGAATGACAATTGGGTTTGAATTTCTTTGGGCTTTCCTCTCTTTTTAATAACTTGCACACACACATCAGCAGTCTTTACTTTCTCACTCATTTTATGTACTCTATGTTTACCCATGTAGCATGTTTTCAAATTGCTTTTTACATACATTTCACCAATGTAACAACCCCTCCTATTACCAAACTTCTTTAATTAATCACCTACCTGTCAAGATCATATCACAATAAACTGGTCGAATGTAATACAGTGTCACTTAATCACCACATATTATTGTAACAGAAACATGGCTTCAAATCTGTTTACTATGCCTTACAACTACGCAGGCTTATTTCAAGATAATGTCCTGCAATTGTTAAAAAAATAAAGCCCTCTTGCTTGGTAGTTCCATTGCCTACTTTGCACCAACACTCCTTACCACAACAGCGTTTATTCTCACCAAGAACGGAGCCACCATTACCACCTTCAACTATGAACAGCTACCCAACCTCTTCACTTTATTTGTTGGCTATCCGGGTACTGGTAAATCTGCCTCAGTGGATCATGGAGCGACAACCCACATTTTGGCCATCGCCAATCCTCATGATAACGTGCTAATCGGTAGAGCAACATCTTCTGCTCTGGTCAAGCAGATAGCAGAGTGCGGAAAAGCATACATGGTTTCATCTGAAATTTAAGATGTGCTAAATAAACTTTTAATATCCGTCGATGAAACCGCTAGCGGTGACATACAGTTACTCTGTAAGCTGTTTTCTGGCAAAAGTGCTACCTATCATTACAGCACCGAAAAAGTTTGAGAAATACCAGCAAATACACCATTCTCGATCCTTGGCTGTACCCAAATTCAAAACGCTTCAAAATTAATTGCACAAATAGATCAAGGACACAGTCCAACTGCACGAATGGATCAAGGACACACTTAATTTCCGTTCCTTTGGTTCTTCGTCCCACTCCATAACAGCAAGCCGATGCGAATTGTTACATTGAAACAGAAGCCATCGATAATTCCGATGACATTTTTCAGACAATTCAAGATTTTCATGAAGAAAACCCACCACAAAATACATGTTCGACAACGATCCACAACAATTCTTGAGGGAAATGAATGACGTGTTTAAAGCTGAAGTGAATATAGCCATCCTTGATGGCCACATGCCACCAAAATCTAAGAAATCAGACCAATTACCCTGAATTGCTCTTGCTCTTCATGTATTGACCTACGCTGCTGATATGTAGTGCCAGAAGAACTTTCTAACAACACTATATATGTTTTATCAAAATCTCAGCAACTCTATCAAATAAACTGTGTGAATTCGAGAACAAAACTGTATGGTAATTTAGCAAAAAGGAAGTTCTTGCATAGTCTTGTTGCATATTATTCAAATTCTGTTGCTTCAAGGCAAATTCTGTTACTCTCTGGTGACATTGAGCTAAATCCCGGCCCTAGTACGCAAAGCGTTGACAGTCGCAAAGATTATTTAGAACAGTTTGTTCATTTGTTAGATAACTTGTCAACCAACCTACGAATTGCACACATCAATATTCGTAGTCTCCGGAACAAACTAGATGAAATTAAAGTACTCCTGAAAGTGTGCCGTTTTGATGTGCTGTCAATAACTGAGTCACACCTTGAAGCAAAGATTTCTAACCAACAATTGAATATTGCAAATTATAAAATAGCTCGAAAGGACAGAGATAATGGTCCCAGAGGAGGTTGCGTTGTTTATGTTTCAAATAACATTTGTTGCTCGTGACTTAAATCTCTAGAGACACGTGAAATCAAAGGAATATGGCTTAAACTCACAGTTAACTCGACCTCAACTATACTAGGAACTGTCTATAGACCTCCGTCGGACTACAATTTCTTCAACAGCTTTTATATGGTTTTGGAAAAAGTGTGGAGTAAATTCAGAAATGTGTTAATCATTGGTGATCTAAATGCTATAACTCGTTCGAAAAACGGTGAAATTGTGTCAATACAAGGTAAAAAACTACTCCGGACATTACAACATTTTAACTACTCTGTAATGAACGACCAGCCAACTAGAGTTACAGCAACATCTTCAACTCTCATTCACCATATAATTTCCAGTACACCGGAAATGATTAAAATGTACGTTTCGTTAGCAACCAAGGTAAAAAGACCTCCACCAAAGATCATTAACGCACGTACCTACAGTGAGTTCAACTCGGAACATTTTCATAAAGATATCGAAGAAGCGCCTTGGTCTGTGTGTTCCGTGTTTGATGATACGGACGATGTTTACTGGGCGTGGGATCATCTTTTCAACAACATTTGCGAAAGACATGCGCCTTACAAGTCAAGGTAAGACAGAACTCCTTGCCATGGATCACCCCACAAATCCGTCATCTGATGAACCACAGATACAAAACATTCTTGAGAGCTAAGAGATTGCAAAACCCAGAGTTGTTTGTGGAATACCATGCGTTGAGAAATAGAGTAACACGCGAAGTAAGACTTTCCAAAACGAAATACTACATAGACAGGTTCAATGAAGTAAAGAGTTGTAAGTCATACTGGAGATTGCTGAAAAATGCTACGAATAAACTGTTGAGTAAACCAATACTTGGTATTAAAGGTCTAGATGGAAAAATCATAACATCTGATCAAGAGAAAGCTGAGTTATTTAATGAGCATTTTTTCAGCAATTGGTGAAAAACTGGCTGATACACTTCCCGCCGTAGAATACCATGCAACCTCCACCACTGCCATCAACCGTGTTATGCCCACAGTGATGGATATCAAGAGTGTGTTACAAGGAGTTCTAAATCTCAAACCCGACAAGGATTGCGGTCTGGATAAGGTTTCACCCAAGTTACTCAAGAACGCTGGTCAGGCATTGATTTCATGTCTACTTTCCCTCTACACATCAAGTGCAATAAGTAACAGTGTACCCGACCAGTGGAAAAATGCCATTGTTTCGTCACTGTGTACAAGAAGGGCGATGAAACAGAAAAGAGTAACTACAGACCCATATCCTTGCTCTGTGTGCCCGGCAAATTCATGGAGATGTGTGTGTCCCAAACCATCACCCACCTCACAGATCATGAGCTCAGCCATACTCATCAATGGGCATACAAGAAAGGTCATTCGACAGAATTACTCTTGGTGAAAATGACCGAAGATTGGAGATGGGCATTAGACAATAACTTAGTGGTCGGTGTTGTCTTTGTGGACTTTTGAAAGGCTTTCGATTCGATCTCTCACCCAATCTTGCTGAGGAAAATTATGTGGACACCTAACTTTCCTAATGCCAATATTAACATTGAGACGTTCTTTCGTGAAATTTGTCACCCCCTGCCCCCTATTCAATGTTGTTTTTCGCATTCAAATTTTAAAAGTTTCATTTACCAACATTGAGTTGGGGGTAGGAGGGGAAGAAATTTTCTGGCGGATTAATTATGTAGAAATATATCTATTTTTGTTTGACGCACGCGCTGTCCACGAAAATTTTTGCCAGGATTGTAGGTGTATCAGGCAATCTCTGGTCGTGGATATCTCTCGAATCGCCATCAAGCGACTGTGATCAATGGTCATGTAGCCAAGTCAATGCCTGTTAAGTTTGGTGTACCCCAAGGATCTGTGCTAGGTCCGATTCTCTTCTCGTTATTTTGTAATGATTTGCCAGTTATTGTCACAAATCTTTAGTCTCAATTGAAAAACTAACGCTAGGGGGAGCTGTGTAGCTCTGCAGGGGGGAAGGACACTTTGATTGGGGAAGAACCAAGATGGCTGACTTAACATAAAAGTTTATATTTTTCCGTTATTTATTAAAATTTATAAAAGTACGTCGTAGAGTAGTAGTCCTGTAACGTGACCAAGACCGGTTTCTCAAGAATTCCGTGACATCTGGGGGCTCAGGCGGGAAACCGGTCAATTGGCGAAAGTTTTTGGGTGGAAATTGTATTGTTTATTTCAAAACGAAAGTAAACTGTCGACCCGTATTCGTGGACAATTTATACGCCGGAGAGTAATTGGGAAATATGATTTGTTCCTTGTAAACATTTTCTTATTGTGGACAAGTATAATTTGCCAGAGGGCAACCTTAATCGTTGGTTTTAAAGAGATTTTGGATTTATCGTGTATATTAACATAGAATCGTGGACAAATATTTGCCAGTGGGCAACATTGATCGTTGGTTTGGAAGGTGTTTAATCATATTTTGGCCCTTATCGTGGATAATAACATAGAACTGTGGATAAATATTGGCCAGTGGGCAACATTGATCATTGGTTTGGAAGGTATTTGGTCGTATTTTTGCTTTATCTTGGATAATAACATAGAATTGTGGATAAATATTTGCCACAGGGCAACATTGTTTGTTGGTTTGGAAGGTATTTAATCATATTGTACGTGGCTTTATTGTGGATATTGTAGTATCGCTGACAATTATTGGCCAGAGGACAACTTGATCTGTGTGTGTTGAAAAGACTGTGTATTTTGACATTTAAAATTGAGCATGGAAAAGCTTATTGCACTGGGCAAAGAGTTTGGCTTTGAAGGCAAAGAGCTATTGGCTTTTGTGAAAGAACAACAAGACGAAGAGAAACGGCGAGTCGATGAAGAGAGAGAGGAGAGACAGCGAGAACGTGAGAGCAAAAAGTTAGAGGCTGAGGAAAGAGAACGTATACGGCTACGAGAACTGGACGAAAAGGAAGAGGAACGAGAAATGGGGGAAAGAGAAAAAGAAGCTCAGAGGAGACACGAACTAGCAATGAAAGAACTGGAATTACAGAGCGCGAATGTTGAGGTAAATAGTGCTAGTATTAAATCGGCTGCTAAGTTACCTAAACTACCAACGTTTGTTGATGGTAAAGATGACTTGGACAGTTATCTGCAAAGATTCGAACGGTTCGCTAAGAACAATAATTGGGACCAATCAACATGGTCGACTTCGCTTAGTGCATTGCTTACTGGTAGAGCTTTAGATGTTTATTCCAGACTATCAGAGACAGCCGCAGTTGATTACAAGCAGCTGAAAGAAGCCCTTTTGAAAAGGTATGAACTTACTGAAAGCGGTTTTAGGATGAGATTCAGGGAGGGAAAGCCAGAGGATGGGGAAAGCCCAGAACAGTTTGTGACGAGATTAAATAGATATCTCACCAGGTGGGTTGAGTTGTCTAAAACTGAGACGACCTACGAAGGAATTCGTGACTTGTTCATTAAAGAGCAGTTTATACATTCCTGTCCAGAAGACCTAGCAATTTATTTAAGAGAGAGGAATCTTGAGAATTTGGAGGAACTGACTAAAACAGCTGAGCAATTTCTTGTTGCTCATGAGAAAAAACTATCCAGTTCGTCAAAACCTCACAACAAATCGAAGGTGTTGTCGAAGGGAATGAATTCGCCTGATAGCAGTAAGGAAAGCACCCATGAGAAGAGAATTCAGTGTTTTAATTGCAAGGGATATGGTCATAAAGCTAGTGAATGCCGCAAGCCGGCAAGACAAGAGCTTAGGGCTGAGAAACGATGTTTCCTGTGTGACCGCAGTGGACATTATGCCAGAGATTGTAAGGTTGCTGGGAGTAAGAACGGTCCCTTTAAAGCAGGTGCTGCTCAACACGATAGTAGTGCGTTTAGTGGTGTCGGGCCCGAGCTTGAGTCCTGTATCCAGAATAATGAATTGTTATTGGCTAACGGTACAAAGTTACCCATTGTGAAGAGTGGTGGATCTGTGACAGAGAGCCTGGGGAAGAACAAAATGCCTGTTGTTAAAGGGCTGGTTGGCAATACCGCGGTAGATACCCTAAGGGATACAGGGTGCAGCGGAGTGGTGGTTCGAAAGCAGTTCGTGAAGGAAGACCAGTATACCGGCAAGTACTGTTATATACTCCTTATTGATAACACTGTTCGACAAGTCCCGATAGTTAAGATCCAAGTTGATACCCCCTATTTGAAGGGAGAAGTGGAAGCACAGTGTTTACCTGATGCACTGTATGATCTCATTATTGGTAATGTAAAGGGCGCCAGGGCCCCGGATGACCCTGACCCCGAGTGGCATGAAACTTGTGCTGTAACCACTAGGTCTCAAGCAAAGCGAAGTGATAAACTTAAACCCCTAAAGACCCCAGATGTTTCGAATGGACTGTCAGTTGGTAAGGAAGACCTTCGCAAAATGCAGGAGGAAGACCCCACACTAGAGAAATACCGAAACATGACTGACACTAAGACAAAGGGTGACCAAGAGATAACCTTTAAAACTAAGGGCGGCGTTTTGTATCGGTTTTACAAGAGTTTCAAAGGGAAAACCATCCAACAAGTAATGGTTCCGCAACCCCTCCGTGAAAGAGTAATGGGTGTCGCACATAGTTCGATTATGGGTGGACATATGGGTATCCAAAAAACCACTGATAAAATTACAAGTAACTTTTATTGGCCTGGAATCCATGGTGACGTCACTCGATTTTGTCGTTCTTGTGACATTTGCCAAAAAACCATACAGAAAGGGAAAGTCCCTAAAGTGCCTCTACAAATGATGCCATTAATTGACATACCCTTCAAGAGAGTAGCAGTAGATCTGGTCGGACCCATCTACCCACCCAGTGAGCAAGGACATCGTTATATCCTTACTCTTGTTGATTATACCACCCGTTACCCGGATGCGGTTCCCTTGAAATCAATTAGTACGGAAGCAGTTGCTGAAGCCTTGGTAGATATGTACAGTAGACTCGGTGTTCCAGAGGAAGTTCTTAGCGACTTAGGAACTCAATTTGTATCTGAGTGTATGCAGGAAGTGTCGAGATTGCTAAGTATCAAGCAACTGTCAACTACGCCTTACCACCCGATGTGCAACGGTCTTGTTGAGAAGTTCAATGGCAGTCTGAAGAATATGTTGAAGAAGTTATGTAGCGAGCAACCAAAGCAGTGGCCCCGTTATATCAATGCCCTGTTATTCGCCTATCGAGAAGTGCCACAAGGATCCACTGGATTCTCCCCATTTGAACTGTTATACGGCCGCACCGTACGAGGTCCAATGATGATTTTGAAGCAGCTGTGGACCCGTGAAGTAGAAGATCCAGAAGTGAAGACCAGCTACGAATACGTGTTCGATCTTCGAGAGAGACTAGAAGAGACCGTGAAGCTGGCACAAGATGAACTGAAGAAGTCTCAAGTAAGATATCAGCGTTATTACAATCGAAAGGCTAAGTCACGAAGCCTCAAAATTGGGAGCAAAGTTTTACTTCTATTGCCGACTGACAAGAATAAACTCTTGTTGCAGTGGAAAGGTCCTTTCGTCGTAGAGTCGATTGTCGGAGTCAATGATTACGGAATCAAGGTTGGTGATAAAGTAAAAACATTTCACGCGAACATGTTGAAGGAATACGTCGAGAGACAAACCACGCAAGTCAAAGAGCGGGAAGAAGCGTCGCCAAAGAAAAGTGATCGCGAGATTGAAGGCAGTTCAGTCCTTCACGTTGCTGCGGCGGCTGTGATTGAGCAAAGCGAAAGTGGTCCAGAAGGAGCCGTCGACGATGAGAGCCTGTTAGAGCTTGGTACCATGCAACCCAAAGAGACTGTCAGGGATGTGACATTCGGTCAACAGCTGAACGACGAACAGAAGGTTCAACTACAAGAAGTAGTCAAACAGTACGAACATATCTTTACTGATGTGCCCGGTAACGCTAATATTATTGAGCATGAAGTTAAACTTACATCAGACGAGCCCATCCGGTCGAAGCCGTATACGATTCCTTATAACGTTAGAGAGTCATTAAAGAAAGATGTTCGAGATATGATTAAGATGGGTGTTATCCGAGAATCTAAATCACCTTATGCCTCACCAGTGGTAATTGTACGGAAGAAAGATGGCACTAACAGAGTTTGCGTCGACTTCCGAAAGTTGAATCGTGTTACCGTGTTTGATCCAACACCGATGCCTACGGCAGAAGAGATATTCCAGAAAATGTCGAAAGCGAAATATCTTACCAAATTGGATCTGAGCAAGGGCTATTGGCAAATCCCAGTAGCCACTGAGGATATTCCTAAAACAGCGTTCGTGACCCCCGACGGTTCGTATGAATTTGTCAGAATGCCTTTCGGGATGATGAATTCTGGCGCGACTCTGGTGCGAGGTATTAGGAAGTTGTTGGATGATCTCGATGAAGCTGACAGTTACATCGATGACATTATTATCTACACGGAGACGTGGGAACAACATCTCGTCGTGCTTGACGAAGTGTTCAGTAGACTTGCCAGCGCGGGTTTCACGGCGAGACCGACGAAATGTGTCCTAGGAGCTGAATGTATCGAAGTGGTCGGTCACCGAATATCTGATGGAGTCAAAGGGCTCCACGAAGACAACGTGAAGAAGATTAGAGATGCGAAGCGACCGAGAACGAAGAAAGAAGTTAAAGCATTTCTTGGCCTTACTGGTTATTACAGAGAGTTCATCCCAAATTACGCGGCGAAGGCGGTTCCGTTGTCAGACCTGACTAAGAAGGGACAACCAAACCAAGTCGTATGGTCCGATGCACAAGAAAAGGCCTACAGCGCACTGAAAACAGAGCTTACGAGTTCGCCGATCCTCCGACTGCCTGATAACGCGAAACCATTTACACTGAGAACTGATGCATCTGACACAGGACTCGGAGCGGTATTATTGCAGGAGCATGATGGTAAACTTTCGCCAGTTAGTTATGCTAGCAGGAAACTAACGGAAAGCGAGAAGAAGTACAGTACGATCGAGAGAGTGTCTCGCGGTAGTTTGGGCCGTCCGAAAGTTCTTGATATTCCTTTATGGAACAGAGTTTACATTGCAAACCGACCATCAGCCTTTGGTCTATTTGAAGACAGCGAAGTTTCTCAACGACAGAGTTATGAGATGGGCGATGTTCTTGCAAAACTATGGTATTAAGATTGAGTCTATCAAAGGAGTCGACAACGTTGGTGCCGACTACCTCAGTAGAGTTTGTTAGAGACTTGTTATAGACTAGTTTGATAGTCAAGAGACGGTGTCTGATACTCATTAGAGACTTGTTATAAACTTGATATACATTCAAGAGACGGTGTTTGATACTCATTGGAAAAGATTTGCGTTTTGTTATGAAATTTTGTAAATTTCTCAAAAAAGGGAGTCATGTCACAAATCTTTAGTTTCAATTGAAAACTAACGCTAGGGGGAGCTGTGTAGCTCTGCAGGGGGGAAGGACATTTTTGATTGGGGAAGAACCAAGATGGCTGACTTAACATAAAAGTTTATATTTTTCCGTTATTTATTAAAATTTATAAAAGTACGTCGTAGAGTAGTAGTCCTGTAATGTGACCAAGACCGGTTTCTCAAGAATTCCGTGACATCCGAAAAAATTTTGGACCCCTAAAATGGTACACTGACCCGGGGGGGGGAGGTCGCCAAAATAAATTGTTCCGGAAAAAAATATTTTCGGCACTTGTCGGGCACAATCCGAAAAAGTCAGGCAAATTTCTTTCTGCCCCCCTAATTTTTTCCTTCCCGTACGCCTATGCTCATTATTCATTATTTGTCTTAAGCCGTTGCTTCCACTTTCATATCCAAATTTCCTCTTTTCCTAGTGAACTTTCCTTAAATTTCCATGAAATTTTCCTGGAAGCACCGAATATATTATGTTGAAAATGAAATGATGCAATTAGCCTTTCTCACGCCGCCATTTTTGGGTGGCATTTCAGCGGAAGTCTGTGCGAAAGTCCACGAAAGTTTATAATTTTTGGACGAATGATGGTAAATTTGCTTTGTAAATGGTTAGTTTACTTTGAAAAATTGCTTTTCACATTGTTTTAAGTAATAGAGCCTCAAACACTCTTATAACATTCAAACAACAAGTTCCAACGAAAATTAAACTTTAACTGTCTATTTCTCAAAATGTGATATTTGGCCGCACGTCAACTCCCCCCCTAGCTTTTCTTGCTACTGTTTTAATGAAAATTTCCCATTTTTGGCACAGATGTAGCTTAAGGTATGTAGAATGCAACTATGAGCCATTTTCTAATATTTATTTTCTAACAGGATTTATAGTGAAAAGTGTATATGCAATCTGTTTTATCCGTTACCATAGCAACCATGGTGAATTACAAAAAAATGGCT
>CACRXK020013570.1:0-13913 GCA_902702795.2 Paramuricea clavata
GGGGGGGGGGGGGGGGGGGGTTGTCGGAGGATTTTACCTGAAATTTGAATTTTTAATAAATATTTACCTAAAGTGTAATAATTATAATCAAAGCTTCTTGTGATTGACTTGCACTGTCATGCTTACTTTCAGGAGAAAACGGGGGTTTGGGCTAGTCCTCCCTCAAAAAACTGTTCCATTTTTGAAGCTCTAGGACTGCAATTCTGGCGTTTTCTAAAGCAAATTCGCAAACAAATTGGATGTAAATTGACTGTATGTTTTACAAAAATGGTTATCATTTCACACAATTAAAATAATTACTTTATTACGCAAATTTTCACTGAAAATATCAAATTTTAACTGGAATTTTACCGGATTTTTTTCTGAGTTTTACAGTTGTGTGTGTGTGTGTGTGTGTGGGAGGGGGGGGCGGGGGGTTTGGGGTGGGTACACGTCACATCTCGCAAAAAATGCCCAAATTAAACCTAAATTTCACCCTTTTCCTTCGGT
This sequence comes from Paramuricea clavata, assembly GCA_902702795.2. NCBI lineage: Eukaryota > Metazoa > Cnidaria > Anthozoa > Malacalcyonacea > Plexauridae > Paramuricea > Paramuricea clavata. The sequence continues at coordinate 490 of CACRXK020013570.1, forward strand.
AAATTGTTTTAAAACTTTGCAAATTTCTTAATATCGGCTAAACAAGCTCAATATCCTTTTTTCTTAAAATTTTATTGCAGGGAATAATCTAAGTAACGTTCCATAGAATTTTTTAAAATTGAAGAAAAAAATCATTATACGAGAAAGATCTTTTATCCAAATGTTTAAAACGGCCGGAAAAAGACAAATTTTGAGCTTCATTATCCTAAGCGCGCTGTCACCATGGTAACGGACTTTCAGCGCAAAAGTAGTAAATTGCAATGTTCAGGAGAGCATTGTCAATGTGTCCAATAAATTTCGTCTTCGTGTCATATAAAGTGAAGCTAAGAAACAGGCGTTTTCTGGGTACAAAAGTGTAGTATAATGCAAAAACCCTATGGAGCCACCTTAAAATAGTTTTTTATGTACTATTTAAAAAACGAGCAGGAGTGTTTTATTAGGTTTAAAGCCACGAGCGCGCAGCGCGAGTGGCTTTAGACCTAATAAAACACGACCCGCGAGTTTTTTAAATGACTTCAAAAACGTATGCATAATAAGTCAAACCTTTATATAAAAATCTTTATATAAAAATCTTTATATAAAAATCTTTATATAGTTTGCATAACAATGGTCTTTTGTTAAAGTGTTCTTTAGCTGGTATAAAGATGTATGCATGTGACTAATTTCTTACTCAAGTTTGGATAATTGCTTCATGAATTATTAATGAGTTTTTAAATATTATTTTATGACTTTTAAACACAGAAATCACTCGTGGTCACTCGTGGTCATTCGTGGTCACTCGTGGTCATTCGTGGTCACTCGTGGTCACTCGTGGTCACTCGTGTGTACTTTTAGACATGACCCTCCTGGGACCGCGAATTATTGGCAGTTTTCGTCTTGCATGACATATTTGTTTGTAAGTTCTTTGTAGGTTTGCATGGCAATAAAAACATATATGTAATACTATTGTTTGTGGAAACACCAAATTTTTTTGTTTTGAAAGCGCGTCGTCGAGCCGGCCGCGTCGTAGATCTTAAACTCCCTAATGATGAACTTTAGACTTCGCTAATGCTTTCGTTTCCCCGGGTGTAAATAGCCGGGGTGAATTAGTAACCTCGCACGAAAAAATTGGAAGCCTTGCTTATCTTGTTCGAAAAATTTTGAATATGCTTATGTTAGTCCGGAAAATTTTTTTTCGACAATGCTTATTTTATTCCAGAAAATATTTTTGACCCCGGGGGGTCAAAAGTATTTTGTATTGGGTAAAATTCGGTTCAGGGACGTTGCGAAGCCATCAACATTGGGGGGGGGGGATGTCGTTGGGGAGCGGAGCCCACCCCGTCGACAAAAGTTTCGGGAAAAATTCGTACGACTTGGTCAAAATCCAAGGAAATGTTGGTCAAAACGTGACGACACCCCCTCAATGTTGATGGCTTCGAGACGTCCCTGAACCGATATTTACCCAATACAAAATAAGGTCATCTTTGGAAAGTAAATATTTCTTCGATCTATTTCATTACACACGATACGAGGTTGAGATAAAACTGTAGAATAGACATACCTTGCTAGCGTTTTAAGTTCTGCATATTATTTTTTTTGCGTCACGTGCATGATTTAAGCAGACCAGCTGGGAGGGAAAATATTGAATATTAATTACCATTAATCGACGTGTTGTCAATGTAATTGGCTAATATTATTTATATAATATTTAGTGTTGTGACCAGTCCTGGAACTGCTTTAGCTGGTGCGGACTTTAGTACTCATACTCAACAACTAACTTTCTCTCCTGGAAATAATGGTCCACAATTAGTGCGAATACCATTGGTGGATAACAATCGTGTAGAGGAAGACGAGCAATTTTCTGTCTTATTATCAACTACGGATTCAGATGTGAAAATCATAAACAGTCCAGCAACAGTTACTATTCAAGATAATAATGGTATGTACCTAACATTTATCCCAATAGAGGTCACCAAATGAATACGCACACGAGAGAAACTTACTGAGCTATATAATCGCCTCGCGTGGCGGCTAGCTCAGCTATGCATCTTCACCGCACACGTTTGGAAATCGTCTCCACAACAACATAAATCATAATTGACAAATTCGTTTGCATTTTCCTCTATTGTGTTCAAAGTCACATGAAGAGACTATTGTATCTCATTGGCTGATTGATGCAAGCAGCTCAGCACTAAGCTCACAACATCCGCAGACGTTGAGATTTTTTCCTCGCGAGGTGAAAAATACCAAACACGATCGATATTTTCCTCAAGGCCTCGAGAGATTAAATCCTCACGAAAACTATCCGCACACGAGAAAAACGTGCTGGGCTAGCTGCCACGCGAGGCAGTTAGCTCAGCAAGTTGCTCTCGTGTGCGGCGGGCTTCAGTATATATTCGCGGTGTAGGTTTGTTAGATTGTTCGTTAGTTTGAAATCATTTATTCAAAAATGTATTTGTTTTGCGCATGCTCCAGTGCATCGCACCGTGGAACTACGTCTTGTTTGTTGATATCACTTTCTGTATTGATGCCGCATAGCCAATCGACGAATAGTGACTGTCACGAAAATTGGCAAACCCCCGATAGTGTTTGGTGATAATTTTGGGCGACTTCACCATTCAAAAAACGTTTGAATTTATGTTAATACTGGGCAACAGCTAGGTTAAATGATCGGACAAGACAATGGCATTGCATAATTTATTATCATGTATAAAACCATTATTTTCTTCCACGAACACAAACAAAACGATTTCTACATCACAAACTTTGGCCGAATAACGTGGTTATTGACCATGTTAATTAATTATGAACATCTCAAAACATTAAGGCCAGTGTGACGATGAAAACAATCATATTTTATATATTATGCATGGTTGTTACGAACTCTTAAACCTAAGATTTTTATCTTTTTTAAACAGTTGCTACCGTGAAATTCCAGTCCAGTACTTATCAAGTTAATGAAGGTGCTGGTCAAATCACTGTGAGACTTGATGTTACAGGAATACGAGATGTAGCAGTAATTGCCAGGTAAGGACATTAAATACATGGAGGTAAAAATCTCACATCTTGCAAGATTAAGCACTCAGTGGTAGAGGATCTTATACAGCGCAGTACTGACAAACGATTTCACGTAATATGCAAGGATAAGTGGTTAAAGAAAACGGGTTAGTGTCAAGTGCAACAGTTTTGATGCTAAGTTTAATTATATAGTAAGGCTACCGATAAAAACATTTCAGCGTTGTCTGAGTAAACATTGCAACCGCCAACCTATAATATTTTTTCATGTAATTTAATTTGTACCGTATAACATAGAGATAAATGGAGTGGGACTCTACGTAAAATGAGCATATTCTCTCGCCAAAGCCCAGTCCTGCCATACTTTCAACCAAAATTTGTTGCTTATGTTCGTATTTTAATTTAGTTCTTTTGTTAAAGCAAAATTTGGTGCTTTTGTTCATACTTTCATCTAGTTCCTCTATAGGGCAATTTCATCTCACATTTGTGTTTAAAATACCTTTCCGCCATTTTTTTGTTTTGAGAAAATCTTTGAGAAATAACTGTACTCCTCTCAACCAATCAGCATTCAGTAATTTTGTCATGCTAATAATAAAAGCTGTAAAAGTGTTATACAAGCTGTAAAAGTACTGTATTATACATCGTTTGAAACTTCGTTGCCTTGGACGCGTGTATCATATTGATCTCTGGCTCGGGTGTATTTTTAACAATTTGCGAATGAGGTTGAGCATGAAAAATTATCGAACTCAAAGTTTGTGTCATCAACCAAAGGCGAAGGATGAAGTTGATAACACGAACTGAGGGCTTGATAATTCTTCATATCTTGCAAAAATCGAATTCAATAATTGTTTCATTATTTATTTAAAAGTTGAAAAAGATTAATATCCGCACCCGTGGGTTGAAATTGTCATAATAATGACCAGTTCTTTCCTTATGTGCAGACAATCTTTCCTTTCTTCTTTCATAAGTACCTTATTAAGATTTTTCAAAACATTTTGTCGCGGTTTTCATCGATATTTTTCCTTATATATTTAAAAGTTGTTTCCTTCAAACTTGGAAACGTCGCCGAAGGCGGCGCAATATTGTTTTGGTCGTGTTTCCACAATTCGTATTCGTATTTTCAAGCACGATAACGTCGTAAAGTGGAATATGAATTTTCATATTTAACGTTATGACGTCACTCCGTTGAATAGTATTTCAAAATTCCATAATTATTTGATGATTTCACAATTGGCGGTTAGCCAATCAGAAAATTTAAACATGAATCTTTTAAAAATATTATTAAATGGTTATTTCTTTTATTGCGGTAAAAGTCTTCGTTATTAATAGAAAATACATGATCTATTGATAGGCTGAATACTGCAAATATTGGAGCAACGGCTGGATCGGATTACACCAGTATCGTGGACAAAAATATCACTATTCTCCCTTCCGTTACTGTAATATCTGAAACAATCGCTATTTCGGAAGATGGGATTCTCGAAAATAATGAAACATTCTCTGTAACTGTTGCATCACGAAGTTTACCTCATTTAGTAACAGCTGGTCCTGCAGTCGCAATTGTTACTATAGAAGACAATGATGGTAAGGATTTCAGTGATGCACTAATATTACAACACGTTACTGTAATTTCCATCTGAATTTAATCATAATTAATTGAAAATTAACATGGAACGGAAGGCCGGAGATCTCCAAAACAATCGAGTTCCAAGATGTGTTAGAAAGAGACCTGGATGAGAGCACAAAGTCTTTGTCGTAAAGTTGCAAATAGATAATTACTTCAATATATGGGAATACTATTATGCCTTCACTAACCCTGCAAACTAATGCACAATATCATGTGAATAGAAACATAAATACAGTATAGTGTCCAGTTTCTCTCAACTATGATTGTTCGATCAATTTCAAATGTCATTTGACAAAGTAAAATAAAATATTCTTTAATATTTTTATTAAATGATGTCTATTTTTTTGTTTTCAAGTGGTATCCGTTCGATTTTCTCAATCATCATATTCCACTGAAGAAGAATTAACTCAACTCAATGTTCAAGTCATTGTCGCAGGACAACTCCAGAGGCCTGTGCAATTAAGGTGATTTATTAGATACTTCACTGCAATCATGGTTCTCTGAAACTAGAAAACTAGAAACTATATATATTATATATTCGACATGCAAATTTTCTAGTTTCAGGTAATCATGGGATTTACAATTCAGAAAATAGCAGTCGATTAACCTCACATTAAATTGTGAAGTATTCTGAAATCAACATTTGACACTGTAAACTTTTACATTTTTATCCAAGTAGCTTCACAATGCAGGATATGCCGTTTTGGGGAAGCAAAGTTTTTACCGGGGCAGCATGCCCCCGTACCTTCTTAGCATTGTGACTCACGCATTATATAGTACGTCCTGCATCCAAAAAAAGTGACGACGCCACTGCAAGCCGTACGGAAAGGCGAAAACAAACGAAGTGAATTTCTATTCACAGTTTTAATTTCAATAATTTATTTCATTTCATAAACACATCAACAAATTGAAACTTTTCTCTGTTTTCAGTTTATCAACAAGGGACCAAAGTGCAACTCAAGGGAATGATTATCAACAAAACACCGTGTCGTTAACTTTCAACCCTGGTGACCCGCAGGAAAGGAATGTTCCCATTCAGATACTGGAAGATACTCTGATTGAAAACACAGAGACTTTATCTGTTGAACTAACCACCACAGATACGGATATCGTATTTTCAAATGGAAACACTGCATCCATCATTATCACTGATGATGACGGTATGTTATCTCTGGTTTTCCGATTCTGTTGCCAGTTACGTGATACTGGAACGCTTTATCCAGAAATGAATGATTCCAGAATCGCATGGCCGTAGGTTCAATTCCTACCAGAGGACGTTGTGCTGCATTTTTCGCGGTCGTTTCTGATTAGGTCTGAAAATGTATATATACTCACTTAGATTACAAACCCTATAAAAACAGCATTCTAATATTACCAATTGAAGTGCAGAAGCCAAATCATTGAAGTCCACCTTATCCAGAAATGGATCATCATTCAAGGCGACTTAGCCGACTGATGATTCGATCAGCTGTCTCAGTATAAACACAAGACAAACTATCTAAACGAACTTTCCAGACGAATAATGCAGACAAACTAGCTAGAAAAGTATAATTAATACTGGGGAAATGTCGTCAAATTAACTATACGATACTAGTTGTGTTGCAAAATCCACTAACTACCTAAAGATATAGTTCGTCAAATGTGTCGTATTTATACACATGAACGGTTACTAGTACGCTTATTCAGACGAGCTATGTAGAATTAGCTTGTCTTGAAGTATGATCTGTCTGTTTGCCAACCACCTTCCTTACAGAGTCCAGCGGAAGTTGTGCAATTTTATACTAGTACTGACTAAATTTTTGTGTTTCAAATCTAGTTGCCAGTGTTTATATTCCAAATGATGCGTATTCATATAATGAACATGATGGTACAGCGAACATTCCTGTAATACTGCAAGGAAATCTTGCAATTCCTGTCACTGCCAGGTAAAGTGGGCTATTTGTTACTTAGTTAGGTCAATGTAACCTCTGTATGTCAAGTTATGTTGTCACTTACGTTAGTTTGCGCAAAGTCGTGTTTTGGCATTCGAACACACCGCAAACGCCATTACTTTTGCATCACAGGACCATTCAGAAAAAAACATTTTTGCGTCATCGTTTCATTTTCACTCTGCAAAGTACAATCGAAATTTACGTTGTCTCGAGAGGAATTCAAACTCACAGTTTCACATCTCTTCGTTCTCGTTTCAAGTTTTGTTTAATTTAAGAGCACAAATACAAAAACATTCATGAAATGAATTTATCGCTTATCTTCAGGTCAAAGGCCTTTCGAGACTTTGGACGGCTGGGTCGGGGGGGAGGGGTGAATAGGGGTATACAAATCCGACGATCCGCCCAAATTTGAAGCATAATCCGCCGTCCGACAATGGTCTTGTCTAAATTTGGATCCGCTAAAAGCTCTACTATAAAGTCACAATCCAGGATCCGAACTAAATATATTGCAAGCAAAATCCACAATCCGAGACAAAATATTAGATAGATCCGCAATCCGCTGTATTAATAAGATCCGCAAATCCATGTAAAATATTCGTCAAATCCGAAATCCGAACAATTTTTTCGGCGGAAACCGACGATCCAAAAACCTATTCACCCCCTCCCCCCCCCCTCCCCGGGTCGGGACATGTTATATTAGCAGAGAGTTCGTGTCGAAAGATTTTCCATTATTTCATATAAATTCCCCATGATAGAAAAGATTACGCTCAAATGAAAGCAAGTAATTTTTGTCATTTCTTGCTCTGGATTATTTTTTTTTGAGTGTTTTTGAACACAGATAGCAATTGCAGCTACTACGATTTGCCGTCTTTGCATAACCTGGTCTGTAATACATATACGTATATGCTAATGTTATTTTGACTTACTAGATGGTCTACCCAACATAATACAGCTACCTGGCCGTCTGATTTCACTGTAATTACGAATCGTGATATAGTATTCAGACCAGGAGAACCTGCATTGCAACAATTGCAAGTAAATATTCTTGATGATGATGTTGTTGAAAGTACAGAGCAGTTTTCTGTTGTCTTGAATACTCAAGATGCGAAAGTTACAATTGGAACGCATGGAACTGCCACAGTTTCCATTATTGATAACGATCGTAAGTATATCACACGAAGTGCACCAGAATTGCAAGGCCGCCAGGCTCGATTACTGCCAGAGAGGCCCTATACTGCTATTGTTGCATTTTTTGCAACTATACTCCGGGATAGGCCTAATAAATAAATAAGATTTAGACTCAAATTTCCATCTACATTGTTTTATGTCTAGTGTCATGCTAAGCCGCTTCAATGAACGTTGTCCTCTAAAGATCAGAAATGACAACGACAAAACTCCACATCTATAGCACGAAAACCTAATGGACCAATTTATGTCTCTTTGTTAATGTTTCCACTTGTTCGTAGTGCTTTTTGTGCTTAGAGGCCAAGGTTTTCCCGCTTTGGATTTGACTCTGACTGTATTCGAATTCCTTTCTGGGAACAAAATCATTCGCTTAGTATGATGTTGGTAATAATATACTGTATGTCAGTTACATTCATGGGTTCAGTGTATATAGAGGGGCACTCATTAAATATTCTTGGCCAGCAGTAGTGTTCGACCTGAAATGAGTATAACTGGAACGCAGACTCTATCTCCAACTGGAAGAGCGCGGTCTATCCATCAACATGAATATGCATTCTTGAAAACAGGATTACAATTTACAAAAATAGTTTTAATTAACAGCGCTCTATTAATGCATTTATTCGGGCAAAGCGTCCTTGTATACTTTATATTTAGCTTTTTCTCATGATGGTTTATTGATTCGTTTCGGAATATTCATAACGGAATCACAGTGATTCATTTCAATGTATTGAACTATTCATGGTGGCTGATTGTTTTCAAAATATTCAGGATATGCGCCACACAGGGAAATTAAGAGTGGCGGCGTTACCAATCTGATATAAACCTTCACAGGGGGTTAAGAGTGGTTCTCCGACGAATTTCTATGTAATTAAAACCTTATTTTCTGTTTTTAAATTCATTTATGTCAGAACTTCGAGTAAACTTTTCATCGTCACGTTACGAAGCAGATGAAGATTCAGGCTTTGCTTTGGTTGGTTTGGTTCTTCACGATGTCCTTGAAACTACCACAAGCGTTAGGCAAGTATTGAAACACTAATCTACAGAAAAATTGATAGTCGTATAAATAACCCCACACTGCAGGGGCGTTTATAAGTTTTACATATTCAATTAAGTTTAACATTTTTTAGTGTAAACGCTTTGTAAATTATGAGTTAGCATTGGAACAGAAGGATTATTTGGTGTCAGACCATGGAATTTGAACAGCTTTGACTTTATTCACATATACATGGTGTATGAAAAAACGCAATGGAAATTCAACATGCTGTTGTGCATCATAAACTTTAGCTAAACAATTCAATTTTTACATAGGACGAAAAAGCTATTATTTAGCTTCTCTATGATACTTTTTAAAATCGTAACGATGAGAAATGGCCACATATTCGTCAAATAACAATTGCCTGTCGAAATTACATTTTTTCACCGCTTGGAATTCAAAAAACATTAATTAATATGCAAAGTTTATCAATCCAAAAGCAACGCGAGTCAACCTCGTTCCCAGGGTCTTTAGGAAAGACCTTGGGAACGAGGTTGACTCGCTGCCTCGTCCAAAATTTAGCGCCCGAGGGGGTTTGGGGAAAGTATCAAATTACAAATAGTTAAAAACATAAATTTTGCGAAATATTGACTTCAAAATACCTGCTAGTTTTTGTTAATTTTATTTGCTTTGAATTTACAAGAGCATTCGTACATTTTTACCAACAGTTAAGTCAAGAAACCAAGCAAATCGTTACTCGCAGTGCTCTCTCGTGTTGTCAATGCTCTCTTCACACTCGAGCGCGGTTTTACAACAAACGTTTAAATTATGGGCTTTTCAGTGGTCATCATTTCTACATTTGTAATGTTTTTAAAATACGCATATTAGATGTGTTCTTGTAAACGTTGATATGCTTTGCATCGATTTACTTGTTACTACGCGTTTTGTTTTTAAAAGAAACAGTATTTTATTGTCTAGCATAGCAAATCTGCAAATGTAAACATTTGCCTAGCCAAACAGAGATATGTCTCTTATTTCTTTAAAATTTTGGATTTAGTACATAATTCGTATTTGGTAATTATAGTCAGGCTTTACTCCTTTAGCCTTTTTCTTGGTCTCTATTAATCATGTTTTCCTAATATTCTATATTCTATATCACAAATTTACAGTGTCAGATGCTGAGATGCGCACAAACAGTCATACATATTGACATAAATTTTCGAGTTTTCTACTTCTACTGACATTTTTAAAGTTTTCATTGTGGATCATCTGTTTATCTCTAGTTCATTAGTCATTGTGCTACTATTAAGTAAAACAAGTCTCAAATATATTTGTATATTTGTTTGATAACGTCATAGTGATACATGTATTTACACACAAGCAAACCTGGATATGATAGAGACGATGCAAGCTGTCCATTAAAAAATAACGGTATTCTATTCCACAAAGCAAAACATTTAAATCTCACTTGTATTGTTAAGAATATAGATATATAAAGCGAAAAATTAACTGAGCTTGTGTCAAAACGAAAGCTATTTATAAAATGTAAAAATGTGGTAACACTACTAAACAGTGCTCATTCTCAGACATTGAAAGACATATATAATATATTGTCGTTTGACTTATCTTCGATGCATGATTTTAATACCGTATATTTTCAACAGACAGTTCGACTTTGGCATATACCATGATCGTTGAGTTTCAGCAATTCCAAGGGTCCTGCATTGGCCCTTTATACGGGATTTAAAGGGAAATGGCAATATAAATTTTTATTTTCTCATTTTAAAGAACTTTTGAAAATATATATTAACCTCTTTTACCGATTTTTCATATCTCGCTTAGTTCGTGAAATATTTTCACTTGAAATAATGAGATGTTCGCCATCTTGGATATTTTTTTTCTCATCACGGTAGTTTTGGTCACAACAGGGATTAACGATATAAAAGTATTCGTTCCTGACCAAATATTGATTGGTGGATGTTTTAAAGGTTTTGAGTGATCTTGATATTTCGAAGGGCAGACAGAGTATAGTTTTGAGTGCAAATGATGTCCAGATAAGAATATTGCGTGACCTCTGTTGTGACTGTTGTGACGTGACATACATATCCACAAAAATCCAAGATGTTGGACATTTCATTCCTTTCAATCAAAATACTTGTAGAAGTAATCAAGGTATGAAAAAACGGTAAAAGAGTATTATATATAATCTTAAAAGTTCTTTCAAATAAGAAAATAAAAAAATATGTTGCTATTTCACTTTAAGTTCGCCAATAGCAATAAGGCCTTTATAATCAACAATCTGGGTGTCGTGTATTTCGGAAATCAGAAGATCTCGTTATTTCGTTGCAATTCCACATCTTATCAATAAATAAATAAATTCTTTTGGTCCGAGTATCAGTAACAGTTAAATAAATATAAATCACATTGGTCGGTCTAGATATATATTTTCTTGTAGGCTTTAATATATTGCCACGCCGCCCATGCGTGCTTTCTTTGGCAAGTCTATAAGTTGAAATCTGATCCAACTTGCTTGAATTGTAACTCGACACTAGATTATAGAGCAGAAAGTCACATCACGATAAATATTATTTTTTAATTGTAGTTTTTTTCACGATTTCTTGTTGCAAATTTAAATTTCATCACACAAAGTTGCAAATATTGTTATAAACGCGACAAACACGCTCCTCTCCCACCCCACCCATAGTATAATTTTAACCCAGAATCTGGGTGACACGTGACCAGCCGAAACCAGGGTCTTTCCTTCGCCTTGCGCCGTTCTAAAAAAGACCCTGGGAACGAGGTTGAACCCGAGTCTGCTGAAAGCTATTTGTTTTATAAAACGTTTTGATTACGAATGTTCGTTCTCTGTTCAGTGGTTAATTGAACCATGTTTAGTGAACGTTCTTAATGTCTCACTGCGACGAAGAATGACGAGTTCGGCTTAGTTTAGATAATTTAACATTCAATTTTAATTCCTTCTTGGGATTTGTCTATTTTTAGTTTTCCATGCAATTGCCAACGGTGGAAGAATGTGATTTCGACCGGCAATTTTTATTTGACGAGTATGTGGCCATTTCACATCGTTACGATTTAAAAAGAGAATATTGAAAAACTAAATAACTGTTCCTTCGTCGGATGTAAAAAGTATTTAGCCACGTTTATGATAAACGACAGCCTGCTGACTTTCTATTGCGTTTTTTGTTGTTGTGACACCCTGTGTATAAACCTTCGATAATATTCTTCATCAGTCCGTGAAGAGAACTGATACAGGGTCAGTCCATATGAGTCAAGTGGACATAGTTGAGATCTCAGTTTAATAGCTAGAATTTTTCTTTATCAACACTTCAAATGTAATCACAAGATGCAGGATTTTTGTCCTTTTCTCCGACTTTGATTGATTTTGACTCGCACTGACGTTGGAAAATTAAAACAAGAAAATTTAATATCAGTAGATCTTTCCAGATGCTATCTCAGCCGTCAGCGACATAGAGTTTGTTCAATCACGAGGGAAAATATATCGAGGATTCATAGTGTACATTGTGTTTAAATCCTCATAAGCTTTATGGATTCTCAAACAGTATATCTTAATGTAAATTTTCATTCCGTTCAACCTAAAGGTTAACACCATCCAATGGAACAGCAACGGAGCCACACGATTTTCCTTTAGTAACTTACACAGTAGTTTTGGATCCAGGACAACCGCGAACTGTTTACTACAGAGTTAACATTACAAACGATATGTTGGAAGAATATAGTGAACATTTCCTCCTTACTTTGTGGCGAATTGACACAAAAGTTGTCATCGTTGATCCTTCGGTTGCCAACATAACAATTGGTGAAAGTGATGGTAAGTGAATATGCATGGTTATGTTTCATTTTACAATTGATACTACCCTTGGAAAAAACATACAGATCTTTGTCTTTCACGCCAATTAAGTGAGAAACAATTCTAATTCTACATTAGGGAAGGTTCATTATTTGTGGGTTGGAAGGAGGTAGAGGGCACAACGATTGGAACTATTTTATGCCGTAGTAAAAGGGAGGTTGTATATGTTTATTCCAACTCTTGCCAAGGGGTTTATATACTTTCTACCACATGTAACTGGAGGTTGTTTCAATAATACAATATAGTTAAACCTTACCCCTCTTAACCCATAAATTATAAGAACCTTTCCTTAGCCTCTCTCGCAGCCATGGCCGCCGCATATGATGAAAATAATCATTTTACAAGTGGAAGTAATTTTCATATATGAACCTCTCATATACGTGAAGAATATGAGAAACGCAAACTTCATTTACGAAAATTCGTAATCCCAATTTATAATAGCCAGAACAGCCAACAATTTAATAAATAGAATATAAAATGGACCGAAAAATGAACATCTTGAAAAACACAAATAAGGATTAAAGGCAAGACGGAAATTTTAAATGATTATATTTCGATGTTATTACAGAATCATCGTGAGACCAACTGATTTTGATAATATAGAAATACAACCATTTAAATTTATGACAGTATTTCAGTAGGAAGCTACACTCACAACAAGGTGATTTTCAGGCAGGTCCTACGATATCAATTAAAATACAAATAAAACTACATTATAATAGCATATATAAAAAAGTATGTTTAAAATTATATCAGCTAAAATCGTATATAGAGTTCTTAAAAGAAGTCAAATTGTTCGATTGTCTTTGGTCTAAATTAATATAGAGT
>CACRXK020013573.1:0-13911 GCA_902702795.2 Paramuricea clavata
CAGTGCAAGCTTTTATAAGATTAGTGCCACACCATGGTATTGCAGGCTCAATTAGCTGCCGATGGCCATCTTGTGGGACTACTATTATCAAAACGTTTTTTGCAATCTGTCGTATATTTAAACCATCCTTTGAGAACCCTCAACCCATTTTTTACCTAAATCTTATTTGAAATGTACAAAACAATGTATTTTGAATGTTACTGTATTTATTGATTTGGGGCAAACTAAAAACAAGAACAAATGCCAGTGATACAGTGTGACACTATAAATCCTTTAATCAGTGGTGCCGTGGGACCCATGTTTTTTGGGGGGGGCCCAAGGGCAGCACTTTTCCGACAAACCAAAAAAGTTTCCGGACGACAACATTTTAAATCTTCACTCCCCCCCCCCCATCGACAACTTTGACAATTTCCGACAACCTTGACAATTTTCGGACAACATTGGCAATTTTCCGACGGGCCTCAACAATAGGGGGGCCATGCCCCCCCTGGCCACGGCGCCACTGCCTTTTAAAGCTGAAGTATAATAAGAGCATTCTGTTGAGTATATTTGTGCCCACAGAGTACAGAAATGATAGCAAATGTACGTAGTCATCATGGGACAACAATGTTCATTAGGTGCTGTCATTTTTGGACTGCTGCACCATCATTTATCTCATGGTTGTTGTTATCATCATCATCTTGCTGATTGTCATCCTCATCATCTGGTAGGAAATAGTTATCAAAATCATCATGTAATAGACAAAAATTGTGGAGTACACATGCAGCCATAATAATTTGCACAGCAAGTTCCAAATCAAGATGATCAAGATACTTTAGTTTACGCCATCGACCTTTTAAGAGTGAGATAGCCCGCTCCACTATTTGTCGTAAACTTGAAAGTGCTGTGTTGAATCTTTTTTCACGGGGGGTTAAATAACCATTGTTTTTAAGTGGAGTTATCAGCCATCTAAAAAACAAAGTGGCATGTTAAAGCAAATGAACTATCACATTTAAGGGTGACATAAAAGCATCAATAATAAGTATTTTAGGGCTCTTTTACCAGACAATAGTACCCACAAGGTTTATTGAGGATCAAAATAGGCTAAGACTTCCAAAAACAAATATTATGTAATTCTTTTTAGAACCTTAGCAAAGGATAGCCTCCATCTCCCAACAGGTACGAGTCTCCTGGGAATTTATTTGCAGCATTTTCGTAAAGACCAGAATTTCTAAGCACTCTCGAGTCATGAACCGAACCTGGCCAGCCAGCAAGTACATCAAGCAAGAACATGTTGTTATCACAAACCACCTAGAGCAATATGATTTAACCATTCCATTAACATCTATCGCACATATTTAAATCAGAAATTTCTCTTAGTTTCCATAATGATTGCAAGGCTCACCTGCACATTCAGTGAGTGAAATTTTTTTCTGTTTATATACACCCGAGGTTCATGTTGAGGAGCACAAATGCAGATGTGGGTACCATCAATTATTCCAATAACATTGGGGAATCTCCTTCATTCTCAAATGCTGCTGCTATTTCACATGCTTGATTGGCTGTTGAAGTAAAATATAATAATGTATCAGTCAATTCCAGCAGTGCCCCCCCCCCCCGGCCTTCACAGCTTTTCATTATATCAGGGGTGGAGCTATTGCCAAATTTTTTAGCCTGGGGGTGGGGACTTCAATGTCTCCCATCATGGTAGGTCTAGTTAGATGTGCTGAAGTTAGGGTTGAGAATTTATACTGTTGCATTAATATAAAAGCATTTCTTCATTGCTTCTATTTTGTACTTCAAATTTATATTGTCCATAGAATTATAATGTGCAAATCAATGTGTACTAAACAGTCAATATTATTGCCCGGGAGTGGGGATATAGACCCAATTTGTTTGCCTGGGGGTGGGCTTTAGCACAGTTCTTCTTTGGTGGGGACATAGCCATTTTCTTTCCGTAAATGGCTGATTCTGAGGGGGAGGGGGGTGGGCACTGGTGAAACTGACTGATACGTAATACAAATTCGGAAAATCCAAACTTAAATATTTGTAAAAGAGCACTCACCATTAGGCCATCTAATGTATCGAGAGCATAATGCAATAACCACTTTCGTAACCCGACAAAGGGTTCTATGTGCACTGCTTATGGTAACATTAAATCTATCAGCGATAGCACGAATTGGTTCTTTATTAGTCATCATCCACAAAAAAAGTAGTAGCTGTTTTTCTGGTGGTATTAAAGGCCTTGCACGGGGATAATGCACCTGAATTTGTCCTTTGTGCATTATTTCCTGCAAAAACATTTCAAACGTTTCCCTTGTCATGCGAAAATGGCTTTGGAATTCACCTGCCAAGTACGAAGGGACTGTACACTCGAAAAATCCGTTCACACGATTTAACTTTCTTCGTGTGAAACAAGCAACTGCTGCAAGGATTATTACATCATCATCATTGTCCAAAATCGCGGAATTATAGATAGATAGAAATAGATAGAAAACTTTATTTAACCACGCTAACCCTGTCAACCGAAGCTGATTTCCACAGGGGGCGTGTATAGAAGAAATTACAGAAGTATAAAATTTAGAATAATTATTTACAAAATATTAGAAATAGTATTAAATAGGTAAAGTATAGTACCGGTACTTAGTAAGTTAGTCTGCGGGAACATCTATTTACAATTACTATTAATGTGAGTAGCGATTTTATTCCTAAAAGAGGCAAAGGATTTGCTTTCTCTAATTTCCTTCGGAATAGAATTCCAAAGGTAGGCTCCGTCATACATGAAACTCTTTTTCATGCTATTTGTACGCGGTTTAGGTAAGCAAAGACTACTCAAAATATCCCGAAGATTGTAGTTTGTCATCTCACCTTTATATGTGAAAAGATTAGTGAGTGACTCCGGACCCATTTTATTTAATATTTTGTACATTAATTTTGCTTTAGCTTTTTGTCTTTCCGTTTTGAGTGGCACCCAGCTCAATGACAATGCTTGTAAAGCAACAGAATGTTCTGTGTCATTGCTCATATTCATGATAATTCGAGCAGCTCTATTTTGGAGTTTTTGGAGTCCCTTTGATTGTGTTTCCCCAAACACATCCCATACTTCACAACAATAATCGAAGTATGGTCGAACAATTGCATTATATACAGAAATAAGAGTTTGTCTATCAGTAAACTCTTTTAAACGCCGAATAGCCGATATTCCTGCTGTTATTTTCTTACAAATATTGTCAGTATTACTTTTCCAAGACAAATGCTGGTCAACTGTCACTCCAAGAGTTTTACATTCGTAAACTTGTTTAATTGGTTTGTTTTCAATTTCAATATTAGGTTGTGAATTTGAAACACTTTTGATCATTGGCTTCGAACCAATTAACATAAATTCGATCTTAGCTACATTTAGGCTAAGTTTATTGGCAATTAACCATTTTCTAAGGTTTTCCAAATCAGAGTTCACTGCAGTCTCAAGGTGAGGTATAGAATCTCCAGTAGCGGTTAGATTTGTGTCATCAGCAAACAACCGAGGTTTTGTATTATTTAGACATTGAGGCAAATCATTAATATATATTAGAAAGAATAGTGGCCCAAGAATAGAGCCTTGTGGTACACCACATTTGATCGATTTTTCTGATGAAATGGATCCTTTTATTTGGCATTTCTGTTTTCGATTTGTGAGGTAAGATTTAAGAAAGGTCAAAGCTTTTCCTTTTATTCCATGAAGTTCCAACTTTCTTAACAGAATTTGATGATCAACAGTATCAAATGCTTTTTTTCAGGTCAATTAAGACTACAAAGTTAAACATTTTTCTGTCTAAGTTCATAAACCAGTCATTAGTACAGTCGAGTAATGCTGTAGCTGTAGAGTGAAATTTTCGAAAACCAAACTGAGAATTACTCAGAAGTTCAAATTTTGTTAAATAATTGTATAGTTGATCGTACAGAATTCGTTCCATAACTTTACTTATAGCTGGCAAAACTGAAATTGGTCTGTAGTTTCCTGCTGCATTTTGTTGGCCATTTTTGTAGAGAGGTATTACTCTAGCCACTTTCCATTTATCAGGGAAAGAGGAGAGAGTAACTGCCTGATTAAAAATATATGTGAACGAATCTGAAATGGCAGGAGCTGCTATTTTAATAATTTTACAAGAAATTTTATCAATTCCAGTTGCTTTATTGCCAGAAAGTCCATGCAAGAGATGGTAGACATAACTGACAGAAACATTTATCAGGGAAAGAGGAGAGAGTAACTGCCTGATTAAAAATATATGTCAACAAATCTGAAATGGCAGGAGCTGCTATTTTAATAATTTTACAAGAAATTTTATCAATTCCAGTTGCTTTATTGCCAGAAAGTCCATGCAAGAGATGGTAGACATAACTGACAGTAACCGGCTGGAAAGCTGTGAATTCTGATTTAGAATTTTTAACATATTTTTCAAAGCTGTCATTCGAAGTATGAATATTGCTTGCTAAATCAGGGCCAATACTTGAAAAATAATCATTAAAGCCCTCTGCAATATCTTTTGGACTTGTTAAACTATTGTCACCCAGCTTTAGCTCATTCACCACTGTTGGTTTGCTTTGTCTACCTAATAGATTGTTTATGGTTTTCCAAGCATTTTTTGGATCACATTTTTGACCAGCAATTTTCGAGGAATAATAATCTTTTTTAGTATTTCTAAGCTCTATGTTCACTTTATTTCTTGTTGCTTTATAATTTTTCCAATCCTTTTCTAGGTTTGTGATAATGGCTTTCCTTTTTAATTTGTCCCTTGTAACTATAAATTTCTTTATATCACTTGTAATCCAAGGGATTTTTTTTTATCTAATTTTTTTGTGTTGAAGTGGTGCATGCTTATCAAGGACCTCTAAGAATAATTTCTTCCAAGTTTCCCACATAGTGTTTGGGTCATCAGCAAAAAAGTATACATATTCCCAGTGCTGATCCTGAAGATCCTCAACAAATTTTTGATTATCAAAATTTTTCATATTTCTAATTTCAGTAGTGTTTTCTTGTTTTTTAAAAATGGAATGTTTCCTAATTGCATATATCATACTATGATCACTTATACCTGTATGTATAACACCAGAATTTGAAATTTTCTCTGGTTTATTGGTAACTATATGGTCAATAAGGCTGGTGGTAGTCATAGTTACTCGAGTAGCTTCATTGATCAACTGTGATAACTGATACAATTCATATAGTGACTTAATTTTCTTTGTAGGAAGATTTGATTCCTTATCTGTTTTTAGCATGTCACAGTTTAGATCACCAAGAATATACATTTCTTTATCTTCGTCATCAATAGTTTTGATTAATTTTTCAAACTGGTCAAAGAATTCAGATGATGAATCTGGTGGTCTATAAACTGTTGTAATAAGAAATGGTCGGCTATGTGGCTTAATAACTTCTACACAAACACCCTCTAGTTCAGAGGGAATCAGATCATGTCTTATATTGTAATTGAGCTACGCAAATAAATACATACTCCACCTCCATTTCTCGACCTATCTTTCCTAATAATATCATAACCATCAAGGTGAATCAGGTTATCAGGTATACTTTGGTCAAGTCGTGTTTCATTGAAAGCAATGAGATCAATGTACTTGTTTGACATTGAAAATCTTATTTCATCAATTTTTTTGGGCAGACTAACAATGTTTAGAAAAGCCATTTTGAAACCTCTTTCTTTAAGAATGGAGTTTAGGCTAATTAAAAAATTGCTACTCACATAATTTGTGTTTACAATATTAGGATTTCTATCTATTTGCTCAGCAACCTCTGGCTGACATACTCAGGTATAGAGTCCACTCTCTGTTCCTGTGTCCATAAACATGGTGAAAACCCTGGTTGTTTTCACTTAAAGGCACTGATACCTTACTAGGGGTTTAACTCTATTAGATTTAATATATGTGCAGAATGCACTGCCTAGAGCACTGTCACCTTTCCGGTTCAAATGTAGATTTGAGCCATTTAAAAAGGACTTATCAATATTGTTATTATTAATAAAGTGAACATTATGCTTGGAGCATAATTTATTTATTTAATGAATTTATTGAGCAATCTACATACGTACTATATCAGGTACAAAGATAAAAACTTGACAAACGAAAGACAAAACACACGTCACAAATCACAAATTAGTAGATACACTCAAACGGAAAAGCACAAACGGGACACTAAAAGTCCCATGCGAGGTGCTCCCCGTAATTAGTTTTGATATAATTAATTAATTACACACACACACACATATATATTACTTGTGGTATTAAGTCCTATGGCAAGGACAGTCATGATTTAATGACCACGTACAAGCCATGTCTACGTCATAAACATTACTAATTAATGTATAGTATCTACGTTTAAGATAGTGTTTAAAAGAGTTTGGATTACGGAAAATGTCAGGTGAGATTTCTTGGCACACTGTGTTCCAAATCTTTACAACACGATTGTAGTATGAAGACTGGAAAGTATTAGTTTTACAGAGTTTACTTTGAAGGATATATCTTGACATATGGCTCAGTCTAGTACGACCATGGCCCACAAACGACACATAGTTATCGATATTGACGTCAATGTAACTAAACAATGATTTGAAGAAATACACCAAGTCTCTGACTTTTGTTTGAACTTACTCGGCCATCATACCTTTGAATAACACTTGATACAGCAACTTTCGTTGTGTGTGTCTTTACTTCTTCTAATAGCTTCTCCATATCTGCCGCCACTTGTTCAGCCTCTTGGTGAACCAGATCATTCGTCCCAACGTGAAGTATGATGCAATCATACTGCTCTTTGTTTCGGTGTTCCTTGAATTTCTCATTAATCTGGTTAACTCTTGCTCCGCTATAAGGGTGGGAAACCGATTTACTTCCTGCAGCCCTTTCAATTTTCTTGCTGTCGATGTGTTTGATCATGGAATCACCAATCACAATGGTTTTGTTCAGGTCATTTCTTTGCTTGGCACCGATATTTTGTTCCGTATTCTTCCATGTTGATACTTTTCCAGATTTAGACTTTTGCTTTGGATGGCTGACATTGGTTTTATGGCTACTATCCATATTTTTCTCATCGTCATCCAATGCTGGAAAGCTAGTATATGCTTCGTCTTCTTCTGGCTCCTCAACATCCAGTGTTGAAAAGCTGTTATGTATCTCCCTTCCAAAATAAATTGCCTTCACTTTTATATAAGAAAGTGGATTTTGAAATCTCTGGGCAAACTACGTTGGTTTTTTGTTGAGAAATCGAACAAGATAGGGAGCTCACACTTTCATAACCATCCGCCATCTTGGATGATATCGTCAAATTGAATGTTCTCCAAAGCTACGAAACTTCTAAAATAATTCGCCATTTTAATCAACTTAACCCGCCTCACAAGCCTGCCTCATTTTTTCCTCTGAATAAAGCCTCCCATTATTTACAAGGCCAGTCACATGCAGCGGACCATTTTGCCACTGGACATTATGGAAACGCAAACTTTTTTTTTGCAAATGGAAAGTGCCCCATGTATCGGTTTTCCTTATCAAATAACATAAGGTTGTTACCATTTACATGGAAATTATTCCGGTGATTCCATATGGAATGTAAATGAACAAGCATATTTCGACGGCCCAACCGGAACTTTACTGGAATGAACAGTTTGTTTGAAAAGGTTGTCCTCTCTTACCGATTGGAACGTTTCAACCTGTGAATTTGTTCTATTTACATTTTTTTCACCAGTTCCAGGCTCTTTGCGATTTAATTCAAACAGGGATGGTAAACATGTAAATGGTAAACAACCCTTCAGTGCTTTCCAGTCAGTCACTCTAAATGGAAAGCGAATTATCCAAATGGGATTTTCTATCAGAAATTTTGCTTACCATTAGCACAATTTCAAATCGGATGGGTTTTCCATGTAAATGGAAAACAACCATATGCTTCTCATAACATTTCCTTTTCGTTCGTTGAATGTAGGCATATCATTTTGTAGGAAGGGTTGTAAGAACCCATTTGCCTTGGAGGAGAGAGATTTAGTCTCCGCTGGACTGAGACAACGTTTCCTCATAGTTATAGGATGATTTAGCTGCTGCGGTTGCTGGTTTGCCATTTGAATTCTTCTTTCTCTTGCCAGTTAAAACTATGAAACTAAAAAATGTGTAAAATTGCAACTTTTGCGTAACCTTATACATCAGAACTGCCTTGGATTCCGATGGAAATGTCCAATAATTCCTACTATTCCATATCTTTAGATTAATGAATTATCTACCAACCTACAGTATATGTTTTAAGGAGCAGTTTTAGGGCACGAACAGGGTGGTTTTTGACCCGGTAACTTTCTTGGGTCCCCTATAGCGGAAGTAAATTGCCCCCTACAACAAAATCTTCAAAATTGGCGATTCTACAGTGTTTTTTCTGTGGAGGGTCTAAACTGCAGGTTGCAGGTTAATGCAGGTTGCAGGTCGATGCAGGTTGGTCTAAACTGCAGGTTGCAGGTCAATGCAGGTCAGTGCAGGTTAATGCAGGCCAGGTAATGGTTCGTGTACTTTAGCCTGTGTTGCCCAGTCGGTTTGACAACTGACTTAACATTACATGGGGCCAAAAAATCACGTTCAGAGTAAGAAAACAGCATCCCGGTATTGACGATAACCGACGTTAATAAAGTAATCTACAAACAGGCCGCAATTTTTTGAACTTTGAATATAACTTAAGCCCTTGATACACTACAGGGAAAGTTTGCTAAACAAAGTTTCTGAAACATTTTTTTAGGTGGAAAAACTGCAAGAATGTGGACTCCAAGGAGATTCATGCTCAAAAGTGAAAAATCTTCCCAGTCGTTCAAAATAAAACAAAAAAGATTTTTATGATACAAATGAAACTTGTTTCATAAAAGTTTGTTTTGGAACTTTTCCTAGACAATAGTGTATCATCAGACTTGCTCCAAGTCTCTCTTTCATTGTCATGTCGATCCACTATAGTGTACATTACATGACATAGCATGGAGAGGCAGAGCGAGAAGGAGAGACTTGTCAACTTCGGAAAATCTGATTTATGTCCAATACCCTCGACCTTGTTCGAATCGTGAATCGTAAGGGCGATCGTTAGATTTGTGAGTCTTATAGTTATATGATAGGATATGACTTGTCCTGTGAGTTGTTGTGGATATGTCTAAGACTATAAGTCATATAGTATCAATCTAGGTGAATGTCTTGGTAGATTCGTACAAATCTTTAGAATCGATTCGTAATTGGTCCCAGATTTGTTGGAATGGTCAGATTCGTGAAGTTCATAGTATCAAATGGGTTCGTAGTTCGCTCAGAGTGAATGTCTTCATAAATTTGTACGAATCGTACGAACCGTTCGATTCATGAATGCATTCAGAATCGTTCGAATGGTCAGGTTCGTGAGGCTCATAGTATTAAATGGGTTCGTAGTTCGCTCTAAGTGAATGTCTCCGTACGAGTCGTTCGACTCGTGAATGCTTTCAGAATCGTTCGAATTGTTAGTTTCGTCAGGTTCAGAGTATCAATGTAGGGGAATGTCTTCGTAGATTCGTACGAACTGTTCGATTCGTAAATGCTTTCGGAATCGTGCGAATAGTCAGGTTTGTGAGGCTCATAGTATCAAATGGGTTTGTAGTTCGCTCTAAGTGAATGTCTCCGTAGATTCGTACGAATCGTTCGAACCGTTTGATTCGTGACTGCTCCCAAATTCGTTCGAATGGTCAGGTTCGTGAGTTTCATAGTATCAATGTAGCTGAATGTCTTCGTAGATTCGTACGAATCATTCAATTCGTGAATGCTTTCAGAATCGTTCGAATTGTTAGTTTCGTCAGGTTCATAGTATCAATGTAGGTGAATGTCTTCGTAGATTCATACGAATCGTATGAACCGTACGATTCGTGAATGCTTTCGGAATTGTTCGAATGGTCAGGTTCGTGAGGCTCATAGTATCAAATGGGTTCGTAGTTATAATAATAATAATAATAAAGCTTTATTTAATGAGGGATTACATTGATTACTTAATATAGTATTCTTCCCAAATGGCCCTCGATATCTAATAGTAATATATAAAAAGAAAATCCTATTGAGAGTAACATTGACAATGAGTAATATGCTTACAATCATAATTCAATTGAATAAAGTAGGTTTTGAGCTTCTTTTTATAGGAATAAATTGAGTGATTTTCAATATCTTTTAATTCGGAAGGTAAAGAATTAAATAAACTTGCACCACTGAAGGAAATTTTGGATTTTGCTTGCGTAGTCTTAACTGATGGAACTTTTAAGTCTGTAATAGACGATCTAGTTGGAATTGGATGAGAGTCGCGAACAAAGACAAACAATTTACGAAGATCCGGCGGCCAAGATGTTTTTAAAGTATTGAATACCAATAATATTTTTCTCATTTTGATCAAATTAAAAATAGGTATCCAGTTGAGTTTACGGAAAAGCACAATTGAAGGCACTTCAGTTGACTGCTCAAGAATTAGTCTCGCTGCACGTTTCTGTAGTTTTAGTAGGCACGTAATTAGATCGTTATTAGCATTGCCCCAGACTGTGCTACAATAGAGCAAGTGTGGGTAGATTAGTGCGTAATATAATTGAATACGGGATTAAAAGTGAGATAGCTACATATACATTTGAGCAGGTAAAGTCTAGAATTGATTATATTGTAGATCGTATTAATTTGCCTATCCCATTTCAGATGTTGGTCTAATGTAACTCTAAGTAAAATGGCGGATGTAATCTCCTTAACATTATTGTTATTGACTTCAATGGTTATTGGACTAAGATCAGGGAATTTGGATTGGGAATATATTTTCATTATTTTTGTCTTGCCAGGATTAAGAGACATTTTGTTATGGTTAGTCCAATGGGACACTGAGGTCATATCTGACTTTAGAGAGACACTAAGTTCGTGAAGGTCCGATCCGGAGGATATTAGTGTAGAGTCATCGGCAAATAAAAAAGGCTTAGAACTTCCAACGTAACTGGGTAAATCGTTAATAAAGATAAGAAAGAGAATTGGTCCTAGTATAGATCCTTGAGGCACACCAGACTTTATCAGAGCTGGGTTGGATAGGGATGATGCAATTTGTACTACTTGGTAACGATCATTTAGATACGATTTAAACCATTTTAAAGCTATTGGAGTAATGCCATATTGTTCTAATTTCTGCAGTAGCAATCTATGATCGACCAGGTCAAACGCTTTGGAGAGGTCAATTAGAGCTATACCATTAATTAAACCTTGCTCAATGTTATCGAGAAGGTGTTCACAGATCAATATTAGAGTAGATTCACAAGAGTGATGGGCTCGAAAACCATGCTGTGAGGAATTTTACATACGAGTTGGCAACATGTCGTTCAAGGAGTTTAGATAGAATCGGTAATATAGAAATGGGCCTGTAATTGTTTCTCTCAGTACGTGTTTCAGCTTTATAGATTGGAATCAGTCTAGCTTTCTTCCACATGTTGGGAAAGACGCCATTTTCAATGCTCATATTACAAATGCGAAGTATTATGGGTGCAATGGAAATGAATCGAGGACTTGATGAAGTAGGCAGGAATACCATCAAGACCGGTTGACTTGTTCTGGTCTAATTCGGCTGCAAGATTTAGTATGTCATCAATTGTTATCAGTGGAATTGTAAACTTAATATGATTTGTTGCAATTGGTAAATGAGTATTAATTGGGTTGTTTAATAAACTGATATCAAAGTTGTCTGCAATAGAGAAGTATTCATTAAAGAGATCGCCAACCTCGATAGGATCACTGATCTCCTTACCATTAATGTTAAGTGTTATTTGGGAGACAGTGTCATTGGTCGGCAAGATATAGAATTTTCCATAATTGTCGTGGATTATGTACATTACCAGTCAGGAGGTTCTTATAGTAGTCCTCTTTTGACTTTTTAATAATATGAACAGTTCTATTTCTCCATTTTTTGTAGGTACACCATGTGTCAGAGTTTTTGGTTCTTAGAAATTGCTTTAAGAAAAAGTCTCTTTTGCGGCTAAAGCAACGTACTTCAGAATTAAACCACCCCGGCAGTTTATTATTTCTGACTCTACGTTTTATTAAAGGTGCATGCCTATCCAAAATTTTCATAAAGTGAGAGTACCAACAGTCTAATAGATCGTTTGGATCATCAAAGATTTCATAAAGGCTTAACGGGATTTCTTCAACAATGTCATTGTCAAAATCACTCGCAATAAAATCTTTCTTCCTGCGATAACTAATCGTTGTATGTAAACCTTGTTTAATTGAGATCCTGGAGTTAATTTTTCTAGAGATAAAAATTGGCAAATGGTCACTCATCCCAATATCTAGCACGCCTGATTTAATAACATCTTCCTTAGAGGTAAAGATAAGGTCAATTGTTTTACCTGATATTGGCCTGGTAACTGCATCAATAAGTTGTTTAAGCTGATACTGAGATGTTAGAATATGAAGTTGTTGATAAGAATGTTTATCTTGAAAATTTGTGTTTAAGTCCCCTAACATAATTATCTCTTTATATTATACCTCAAATTCAAATTGTCCAATCAGGAAGCTTAGTTTGTGCCACGTGAGCATGAAATTAATCGCGATATCATGCCTTACGTCATCAATTAGCGAGCCTGCGTTCCTTTTGACAATGTTCCACCCATGTTACCCGGGGAACATGGGGTGGAACATTATTTGCGAACACCACGCGGGACAACACGCATGACAATAAGATGGCCGACAAAACGTAAATAGTATTAATGAGTGATGAATAATTCAATTTTAAACCTAAAACATGGGGCTTTTTCAAACCTAAAACCTGGGGTTTTGTCATTAATATTCCAAACGATATGTGATTCGAAAGAAAAGCGACAACACTTGCGTTAATCCGAAAATAAGACGTCGTATTCACGAAGGTATGTGTCAAGTTTTTAATTCTCAACTTGGAGGCTTTTAATTTTCGGTATAATATATCATTTATAGACCTTCCGCTCGGGGGATTCGGCGAAATATTACCCTCAGTGATGATATTTCCCTCGGGGCAAAGCCCCTCGGGAAATATCATCACTTTGGGTAATATTTCGCCGAATCCCCCTCGCTCCAGGTCTATAAATGATAAGTGTTCATTGTCAGCCATGTCTAATACATAGTTTAAATTATCTCTCCAGAGAGTATTATTTCCTGGTTGATACATAATGGCCATCAGGAAGGGTTTTGAATTAGGATACTTAAATTCCAACCAAATAAATTCAAGCGGATAATTATTTTCTTGTAACGAGAAATCATTGCGATATTGAAAATTAATTGTTTCTGGGATATAAATCAGAATACCTCCACCTGAGGCATAAGTTCGGTCCTTCCTAATGAAGTTGAACTCTCTAATTTGCAATTCGTCATCAGACCAGTTAGAATTTAAATGAGTTTCAGAGAAACAAAATATAATGTTGCTTTTCTTCCTATGCATTATGGATTCAGAAATCATAAGCTTAACTTGGTCCAATTTATTTGTGATAGCCTGAATATTTAAATGGAAGAAAGGCAGACCCTTTGTTGGAATTAGACTAAAAGGGTTGTCGGTTAAATTAATATTTACCATGGGTTGGTTGGAATTCAGGTAATCTAAGATATATAATTTAGAATTGCTAAAGATGCTGAATACAGTTAATTAAGTTTCTTGCCATGATACCACTACCTGACCTATTAAGGTGCAGGCCAAATCTGTCTAGGCCTCTTTCATCGATATTTTCATGGCTTATCATACCCAAGTTTCTTGCTTCACAGAGACCCTTTAGTAGGTTATTCAGTTGGGCGACCTTTTCGTTAATGCCAGGGCTATCAGTTCTAGTTATTATTTGCGAAAGTGTGATGTCGATCTTGGGATTGAAGTTATAGATCTCATCACAGAGCTTGGATATGTTTTCAGTTAGGGTTTTCACCTCACTTGATTTCAAATCGTTGGTCCCA
>CACRXK020013574.1:0-13910 GCA_902702795.2 Paramuricea clavata
GTGTTTGGATCAGGCCATCCTAACAGGGAAACCATAAAGTAATTGTATAATAATAGCTAAATATTATCAATTTAAATACAATTATCATTGATGCTGTAAAATTGACGCCATATTTTATACACAGCAATTTTGGCAAAACGTACTGAACTTCAGACATCATTTTCTCTTTGGCGTACTATTTAAAATCTCTTCACTTTAGCATGAGAGAGCATTTTGCCGCTTGCATAGAAACGTATCAAAAGTTAAAAATTATTTGGAATATAGTCATACTGATTACTGACAAAGTGGAAAAGTATATTATTAGATTTAAGAGCGTGATACGTAATGACTAATGTACAAATTAAAGATTCTCCTCTTATAAGCACTTTTCAACAACATTTGCGCAATTTTCAAGAAAAAGGCAAGTTCTGGATCAGAGAAATAATAAACACTAGCTCGAATACTATATCGAATAAATCACTCATCTTTTTGAACGAAATGATTTAATGACGTTACGTGGGAGCCACTTGAACTTACTTAAAATAGTCCGATATCATTGTTCTTTCACTTTCCCCATGGTTTCTTAGTATCGTAACGCTGCAGACCACTGGACCACTTAGTAGAGAACAGGTTAGAATTGATACAGTTATTCCTCCTGTAATACAGGGTGTATAAAAAAGGAGACATAGAAATTATGAAAATTAACCTTATTGTTATAATTTGAATGCTATATAAGCACTACGTTGAACACAAGAGTGAGAAAACACAATTGAATTGAATTTTTAATTACCAGGAGCAAAAATATATTGCGCTTAAAAAATTTTGAAGTGGAAAATTTTCAACTTTTGACAATGATATTTTCGGAAAATGTTCTGTCCGTAGAAATCTTTCTTCAGCATGATTAGTATAACTCATTTTGGCAGCATTTTGCATCGTAGCGTTTGTGTAAGGACGCAAAAACTTTTAAAATCTTATAGATTTGTCATATGTATTGAACATTACCATAAACTGATTCAAGCACAGTTTTAATTTAGTCCCCCTTCGACAAACTGACTCAGCTCATTTGGTCAATCTGGTGCCAATTGACATGCCAGTTGACATCGTCTATCATTCACCCCAATTTGATTACTGTAGGAGTCTGTAAATAGTTTGTGTTCAACTAAAAATAGTCCCGAATATAATGAAGCATGTGGTATAGAATTCAATACAACTGAAATTGAATTCAATACAATTGAAAAAATTGTCAATAATAATTTCTTATCAACTTTTCGTTGGTAGGGACTCGACTACCAGTCTACCATGAATCACCCTAATTTGGATGACTGACATGCCTCTGTGCAGCCTTAAACAAAGTTCACTCATTCAATTCTAACGTATCTCTTTCGGATTAGAAGGCTTCACACTGGATCAATAAGGGATCACTCACACCGGACCTCAAGGAAGAACAATTCAGAACTGATAGAGTAATCCAGTATAAGTTTTTTAGTTAATTGGTTTAGATCATAAGTAATTTTACTTGTCTCGAAACGTATTAATTTTGTATAATGACTGTACAGAACTAATTTCGTATTAATGAAGTGACTTAATGACGTCACGTGAGAGCACTCGAGCTTGCTTAAAATAGACCAGGATCATTGTTTTCCAACTTTTCCCATGTGAAACGAAATGAAATTAGAATTCATGTACTCGTAGTGTCAACAATGCCTCACTAAATATGTCAACGTTAACGGTATGAGATGTTTGCTTAGGTTAAACGTTTCACTGATCGACCATAGCATTCCGAAATATCGTTACGAAAAGCAGAATTGTAGAATTGAAGAAAGTTGTTTTGTGGTTATCTGATTCGTATCTTAATTGTTCCTTATGGTTTATTGAATTGATAAACTTTGTTGCCGTTAGAGTACACACGTAGTTACAAGGTTGGATGTTTTTCATAATATTTTTGGACATATTTTAGATCTTTGACTTTGTTGACACGAGGCCAGACCGATTTCGGAACCGTACACACCGTTTGTCTGTTCACACGGGGATTTGTGGGGTTAACTGTCCTCAAATTTGTCCGCCTTGCAAATCTGACGGCAGTACGAGTACGGAATTTGTCCAGAGTTCAACAGAGCGGGATTCGAGATTTGAACATTCTTACATTTCAATACAGGATTGTACATGCTCCAGACCAAAGAAGATTCGCTATGCCCAGCTGTAAGGATACCTTGACCATTTAGGTATGTACATTTTTTATGATTTTTAACAAAAATATGAAATCCAATTCATGTCCCGGCTGGAGATTCTTATGTTTTGACAAGTGAGTAAGATTACGGAGTAAATGATTTCATTAATTGTTCATTGTAAGATTCGACGATGAAAAGTGAGGGCTCCAACGACATTGAAAAAGTATTAATAGAAAATTCGACAGCATCGGCTATTTTCACTTTTCTGATATTTTTCATTCTCAAATGGGAATGAGAGCTGATGAGAGTTTAGAAGCGAGTTGTATAAGAGTTTTCTCAACTCTCATGAGTCATGCCCCGATCAAACGGCGAGAACAAGAGTTGCATGAGAGTTAGTGATGAGAGTTGAAAAGCGAGAGTTTGCATGAGAGTTTTCTCAACTCTCATACCCCGATCAAACGAAAACAAGAGTTGCACGAGAGTTGAGAAGCGAGAGTCTGTATGAGAGTCAGTCTCAACTCTCATGTCCCGGTCAAACGAGAACAAGAGTTGCATGAAAGTTAGTGATGAGAGTTGAGAAGCGAGGAGTTTGCATGAGAGTTTTCTCAATTCTCATGTCCCGGTCAAACGTAAACAAGAGTTGCATGAGAGTTGAGAAGCGAGAGTTTGTATGAAAGTTTTCTCAACTCTCGGCATGCCCCGATCAAACGAGAACAAGAGTTGCATGAGAGTTAGTGATGAGAGGTGAGAAGCGAGAGTTTTTGTCTGAGAGTCAGTCTGAACTCTCATGCCTCGGTCAAACGAGAACAACAGTTGCATGAGAGTTAATGATAGTTGACTGGATATTACCACGCGTGTGGCGAAAACTCTCATCAACTCCCATTAAAATTTGAACCAGTTCAAAGACAAAATTGATGAGATCGAGTCGATGAGAGTCGGCATGAGAGTTGATGAGAGTTCGAACCAGTTCAATGTCGACAAGAATAAGAGTTTGGCGGTCAAACACGCGCGAGCGATGGTTGAAACTCTCGTCAATTCTCATCTTTATGGGCTTTAGGTTAGAAAACGTCGACGGATTTAAATGGGGATCAAGTTCTCATAATTACTGCGAATACGGCGTTGTACATTACATAACATATGAGCCTTACCAAAAGCTGTGCTACAAGTTGCTGAAACAATTACTGGAGAAAGCATATATGTTTTTTCCGGGTACTGTTCGGTTCGGTTCTCACTCCAAGGAATGTTGACAGGATAGGCGAGGCCTCAGATAAGGGAAACGTCGAATGCATGTGAGTGTTATTGTGAATGTCGTTAACACAAAAATTCATGCATTGTGTGTTCTGCCCCGTAGAAAACGCGTGTTTTATCTTTCCACATTTTTGTTTAACAGTGACAGTGGCCGGGCAGTGGGCTGAAATATCTATCTCGGATTACGGGCTGAAAATTTCTCATGTAATGGTGGATAAAAACCCCTAATTTCCTAATCTTATTGTCTAATAACCAGTTACGGCTATTCGCACGATATTTATGTGCTTAAGTGTGCCTCTATTATATGGCTGGGGCCTTTTAATTACCACACAATTGAAAACTTCCTTTTTTAATCAGACTTCCAGTCTGTCCTGTTTTTCAATCTAGAAGACAAAAGTTTTTCCAAATATTTAACTGTAGCTAATACTAATGCGGTTACCGTTGTTTCTTTAAATTATTTTTTTATGAGTAGTTTTATTTCATGTTGTTAACATTCTAACTTGCCAAACTTTCGAACCAAGTTATACGTTGTTTGTGTATACCATGGACTAGTATCCCAAAGGTTGCGAGTTCGATTCCCACGGTGGTCAGGCAAAATTTTCAGCTTGCCCGGTGTGGATGCACACTCAGAGTAACATCACAAACATCATGTTCACCTGAGTACATAACACCAACACACACAAATAGTATCATATCAAATTAAATTATACGTTTTACCAAAACTCGGCAAAACCACACGTGAGATATTTTGCAACACACGACGCACAGGACAAAAGATTTTAAAATATAAGACATATTACGTAGATGCTCCAATATATCCAATTTGATGGACAAATATATCTGTCTAATTACTAATTAGTTAATGGGTAATGCAATTATGGTTAATTAACATAATTGGCGTATGCCGCTAATCGTGTGCAGTCATTTTGTGCCTCGGCAATTGAATAGCAAATGTATAGACTTGTGAGAAATGCCCAGATTTTGACGGGATAATTTCACAAACTAGAAACCAAATCTAGTCTTAACCATGGTCAAACAAGGATGAAAGTTTATAAGAGTTTAATTTAACTTTATATTGCCGCGCGAAACCGTCAAATGAGCAGACGGCTCTGCTCAAAATTTGAACCAACTCAAAGACAAAGTTGATGAAAGTGTCTTGTAAACCCTCGTCCTCAGTTAATCAGAGCTTTTAAGAACTCGACACCTTTTCCCGTTTCCAATCGCTTAAGCCCTGGTCAAATGAGAGTAAGAGTTGATGAGAGCTGAGAAGCGAGGGTTTGTGCAAGAGTTTTCTCAACTCTCATGTCCCAGTCAAACGAGAACAAGATTTGCATGAGAGTTGTATATGAGAGTTGCCGGACTGGATATTACCGCGCGGGTGGCGAAAACTCTCATCAACTCTCATCAAAAGTTGAAGGATTTTAATTGCGTAAATGTCAGAATCAGGGTAAAATCGACATAACTTTGTCCAAAACATTTTTGAATGTAAAATCGGCCATCGCGAAGTAATAAAAACACAATGATTGGAACCTTATGGAATTGGTCATTTATATGTAATTTACAAAAAAGTTATTTTATACAATATATATTAATTTCAATAGCATTCAAGTTTATGACTATATGATCTGAATCTGGTCTATGATAGTCGATCTCGAAAGCTCCCGGACTTCTTTTTGCTTCAACAAAAGCAAATTGAATTCTTTTGTCTTCTAAACAATTTTTTGTTTGTACAGCAACGTAAAACCGAATAGCTCGCGGAAATATTCGTCTTTCATCGTTAAGTAGCTTGTGGTTGCTATTAGTGTCGAGGAGTTCTTTCGATAGTGTCCAGAAATTGTTTACAATATTAATGAATGGCCACCGTGCGGTTTTGTAATTCGAGTTTATCCTTTTTTGGGGTGTTCGATGACGCAAGTCGTCAGAGCAAAAAGCGCCTTTCACCTCCGAGATCGTGGGTTTAGTCTGAGTTAGGGACAACAATCATTCAACGCTCTACAGAAAGTCGTGGGTTTTTTCCGGGTATTCTGGTTTCCTCCCACAGGAAATGTTCTGACAGAGTGGGCTGCTCTGTGATAGTCGTAACATGAGACGTGCTAAAGTACTGGCACGCAGCTTAGTTCTGGTAAGGAAGATTAGCACACCCACACTTACTTACGTTTTACAGTAAATAACACAAAAGTCTTTTGGCAGGGTTCTGAAGGGAAGTGGAGCGGGATTCAATGGTAGCGACAATTCGTGCGAATGCAAATGATGATTTTTTTATGAAATGTATTGGCTCGCCAACGACTCGCATTGCGAATCATCGCTAAAAATTGTCATGTGGGACATCGCATAAACTGGTTTTTCCGCGTTTGACATCATTATAAGAAAGATCTATTGGACCACTTCCATTTTCCCACCCAAAATTTTAAATGAACCTCAGTCAATAGTCAGCATCCGACTAATCTTTTGCAAAACCTATCTTAGCAGCAATTAAATTTGCCGGTGCCGAAACAGCCGAATCCCATTCCCCGTGGGCCAAATATTATAGAGGTTTAGAATTGACTTCGACTATTCTCACAGTCTCAATGGCATTTAAAAATACGCATTTGATTTGTTGATCGGTTGGATTAAACATTTAAATGGATTGGTTAATGGTAAGGCCCGTTTCCACCACAAGGAAAATTTCCACGGACAGAAAATGTTGCGAAAATATCATTGTTAAAAGTTGAAAATTTTCAACTTCAAAAATTTTTTTTCCTATACGGAAAATTTGTGTTGGCCAATCACATTTTACAAAATTTTCTTTTTTGCAGAGGAAAATTTTCCCGAGTGGAAATCGGGCCATAATATTCCAAGCGAATTGCCAATTGGCCTAATAAGCAAATCCCAGCTAATATCTTACCCCTTCGGGACCTCTTCGGGACCTTCTCATGTTTTCGTTATTCCCGTGGCTCGTGACGGAGCTCGGATCGGGCAGTAATTTTTGCTACGCCATATGTTCTCAAGGAAATGCGCGTTTCATCATTACAGTAAATCTCGTTTTATTATTCAATTTTCCAGTCACTTCATTATAATCTTACTGTAAACAATGGCTCTTTTTATGCATAATAACGCTTTCAATTTCCCGTTTATGCGTCAAGTTGCCACAGTAATTGTGGCCGCTTCACACGCAGCTGCGGAAATATTCAACAATCCTTAAACATAAAGTCGACTTTGACCCGCAAAACACAAAACTCTTTTACCCTTTAAAAAACTCGCATCAAAATCAACGTCTTTATGTGTGGCCCTGTTTTTCCACCGACTATTTGCTTACACAAGACGAAATCGTAAGACCAAGGTCACCTTATAATGCGCGGTATTATATTATCAACATTGCCGGAAATATCAAGCCAGTTGAAATCATAATGACGAAACGGCCTTTCCCGTGTGAAAAGTATGTGTTTTTATTTGGCAACGCAATATTGAATTACTCCAATTACTTTTCTTTACGAAATGCTTCTAAATTGACTTTCCAAGTGCGAGTAAAATGATCGAATAGTATGCCGAGGTCATTTCGAGGTGGTTTTAGGCAGGGCGCCATCCCCCCGGATTTAATTCGAGTGCTTGGCAGACCACGTGCGTCGATTGTTCTAATCGCGCCCTAAATGGCGCGGCTATTGTTCCGCTCATACCATATATGGAAACGGTCAATTTTCCCACGGCAAGAGAATCGAAGCATAATTTCCCACGGACCCATGGCCGTCGCGAGAGAGCTACATGTTGACAAGTTTGGACCCATCTTTCTCCGCTTTCTGGGCACGATTCGACTCGATATTAACAATACACAAAGCTCGGAGATAGACCTATTCATCTCTGCTAATATTAAAGGACTTTGACCGATTTACGCTCAACAATTTCGTTTGAATTCGGCTTCATTTTAAACAGTGTTAAAATCCGTGTGCTTCTGATACTAAAAGACAATACACTCTCAATATGGAAGGCTTTTAGCGACCATTTTGCTTTCATAAAGGTAGGCTATGTGTTTTAACAGCAAGGACACGTATATATCTATATATAACAGGGGAATCGGACCGTTTTGGGGTAGTATAGACGCTTGTTTATAATTCAACCGAGCTCGGCTTTTTATACCGTTGACTTGTACTTGTAGTTTATAATAGCAAATTTAGGCCCCCCTGTCGTGCGACAAAAGATGGCCAACAGACAACTGAGCTATTTTCCTCTTTGTCTTTACATTCTAGTTCGACTTGGAATTGTTTTTTAAAGAAATAATATAAATAAAGCCTCGTGTACGAACGTATTGTTAATGGCCAACCAACACGAACAGCGCTTTCAGAATCAAATCGCGATGTACGAATACCCATCGTCGCTTGCCACATTGAGGCATCACCCAAATTTCGAAAATGAATTCGCGGCAGAGTTTCCTAAAAGAGCAAGGCTAGAGTGGACTGGCCCTGGTGCTAACTCGGGCACATATGCTGTATTGAACCATGTAAACTATCGTGTGCCCAGTTCACATTACGTTGAAAATCAACTAGCACATCGCGTCGCGAGTACAACCGCGTTCCCCACGTCGAATGAAAGTACTTTTGTGGGTAAGTCGAAATCACTGATTTCCCTTCTTTTTCAATGTTAAGAGCCCTTTAGGGAGAGAGGTTTAGAGCTTTACCTCGTTTAAGCTGTAGATCGGGCAATTATAGCCTCAAATTAGCTTTATTGTATGGGGAAACTCTAGTTTAGTGTAGATTGTAATATGTTGTTTTATACAACAGCGGCTGTTACATGTAAATAATACAATAATATATAGCTCTACTGTACTTAGACCCATTCTTTTAGATATGAAAGTCCTTAAGAATAAACCTTTACAGCAATTTTTACTAGCTTTACAATATTATAGCAATAGCTTTATAATAGTATAAAATTGCGCTTGACTGTATTTTTACACATGGTTTTTGAATACAATAATCCTTTTAAAATGAACCATCCCTGTATTCTAGAAAGTACGGCAATTTTGGCCTGTATACAATTTAAAAAGCTTAATTTGTTCGGTTAGAGTTTAGAGACGTTCTCAGTTATATAATACAATTATAATCTTTACTTAATATACATAATTTTTTACGCCAATTCTCTCGTTAACATATGCAAGAATAACTTCAAATTTCAAATAGATAATTCTATTAGCAAACTACAGTATTTTAAATACAGCTTTAGATTAGTACTAACTTTATAGTATCGCTTTACTTTGTAACACAAATTTTTATTCTAGAATTCTTCCGTTTTACTCAAACCAAGTTCAAATTTCAAACCTTCTAGAATATTATTCTAAAACCAGCAATTGCAAATTATATAGTGTATATTACTGTAAAAGACCCTGGTCTTTTTTAAAAACTAAATGTACAAAATTTACAGTTGTTTGTTCAAACCCTGTACGGAATTCCAAGGTGTATTTGCGATTTCCCACGTAAAATTACATATTAATAGTGGCTTTTGAAACATTTTATAGTATGAAAATAATTCGAATTCAATTGCGAATTGAAAGTGTAACAATTAGCGGAATTCCGAGCGTTGTATCAAATTATTATAAAAAGAACAATGTATTTGTTTTTTAATATTTCTAAACGTGTGAAAATTTTACACTTAATATGGCCCCAAGCAAAACGATGCCGATCACACGCTCACAATATAACGACACAAATACTTCAGTATTGTCTGGATATTCGCTTCTGTATAAGATTTTCCGAAGGGCGCGTTTCTTAGTCGGCAATTCCTTTGGCATTATGTATACATATTTATATAATACACGCCTCTTAGATACTGTAGAATTATAATTTCCGAGTTTTGTTTCTGATTTATAGACATAAATTTGGCCTGACTGAATTTTAATAGAACTCATTTCATACGTGTATTATTTATAGAGAGATACATCCGTTTTTAATGTGAAAGACAATATAATTATTCAATATATAGACTTATTAATGATAATAGGATTGTATAGATTAATATTCTTTTCTGTTTTGATAGTATAAACGTAATCACAAATTATTAATAATGTGTTATTATGTCTATATATATACAAGTGAGACATTAGACTAGTTTTTTCTTTATAATATTTTTGTTTTGAGTATCTTAGGAACAAACTAAAGTATTTTTGTGGTTTCAGGATAATAATATATTTTAGAAATCAGTTTCAATACCAGATAATGGAGAAAAACTAAGCAGTTTTATTTAACCCTTTAAATGGCAATGCACCCAGATATGCCCTACCTTACTGTTTTACTCTGTCTAATGCCGTACAGTTTTACTCTGTCTAACACCAGATGATTTTACTTGTCAAGGAAGAGTGCTGGCATTAAATGGGTTCTGTACTTTTGTATTTTACTCAGTCTAACATCAGATAGTTTTAGTTGTCAAGAGAAAGAGTTGGGCGTTACATGTTATGGGTTAAGTAATGAATAAGTCAATAAAACTGCCTGTCAAATTGAGCAAATGTTTCCTTGAGAAAAACACAAAATTCAAATACACAAATGTAAAAATTTGGTTTTGACAAAACATAAAAAAGACTCCTAGGTGTTAGCCATAAGCCTTGTTTTGATACAAGTCTTAACACACTCCTCTTGGACAGGGGCCATAAAAATTTTCACACAGTATCAGACTTTCACATCTTCCTTAAAGCTTCCTTCTTTTGTTGTGTCAACTTAAACCACTTCAAGGCCATCACTTCCCATCAACACTCCCTACTAGAACTCCAGGAAGAATAATTTAGAACTGATAGAGCTATCCAATATAGATATGATTAGTTTAGGTTAGGTTTCCTCCTGTAATGATACTGGACCAATGTAAAGAGATTGCTTTATAAGACCCTAGAGATATCAGTTTAGACATAATTAATAGAATCAAGTTCCACCTTGAGAAAAACAGAAGGAGAGAAGCCCTTACAAAAACTGTCTTTGCCATGAGTGTAGTTAAGTTAGTGCCAATCAAATGAACAAGCTTTCGTTGGAAGGGATGCAACTACCTGAAAATATATAAGGAGAATTTTGACGTTTCGAGCGAAAGCCCTTCATTGTAACTCCAGACGAAGGGCCTTCGCTCAAAACACAGAAACTTTCCATATATATTTTCATGTAGTTGCATCGCTACCAAGGAAAGCTTGTTCCTTACAAAAAGTCTTTTGGCCAACCTATAGGTTCCTGATATTTGCTGTGTTGGTATAGGAAACCTATAAGTATCCTACAGGAAACCTATAAGTTTTTGTAGGCAATTGGAACAGGGTGACCTATAGGGATGCCTATAAGCCTATAGAACATTTCCTATAGACTGTACTGGTAGGCCACCTACAGTATAGACTTTTTTCATAAGGAAGATTCAATCATAATATTTCAAATATCACTATTGAATATTTCAAATATCACTATTGAATACTTCTCTTCTTTTTCTCAAATATTGAGTTTCAAGATGCAACTTCTATTCAGTGAATTTGTTCCTGACGACTTTATCTCATGAAGTAATTGACCTGAGCAATGGATTTTTCATCCTATATAATTACACAGTCTTTTTCCCAACAGACATACATGTATGCAATCTTTCTCCTTCATATATTCTGCCGACTGGCAGACCAACCAACCGATCGACTGATTGACCAACCAACTGACTCACTAACCGACTAATCAACCTCATTCCCGACTATTCATTTTATTCCTGACCAATTCACTAATGGTTCTATTAGAATACTCTATCCAGTTTAATAATCGAGGTCATTGATTGAAACATTTCTTTACAGCGCACGCTCCATTTTATTCGCCCAAAAACCGAACAAGTATCCAGTACCCGTTTGCATCAAACACCCCTCACGATCCATCTATTAACCGAACTCTCCCTATCAGTCCTGCTCCCTCGCCTCCACCAGAAGAGCCTGTTGACAGGTAATACATGAAGTGCCAAAGTACTTTGTATAAATCTATATAACACTAATAGTAGGATCAATAAGAGATGATCCTTACTGGACCTCCAGGAAGAACAGTTTAGAACTGGTAGAACTATCCAGTATAAATAAAGTTAGTTTAGTTTAGGTTTCCTCCTGTAGTAACACTGGATCAATAGAGATTACCCCAATGGACTTCTAGGGAGAACTGTTAGAACTGATAGAGCTATCCAGTATAAATAAAGTTAGCCGTTTAGTTTAGGTTTCCTCCTGTAATAACACTAGATCAATAAGAGACGACCCTTACAAAGCCTCTAGAACGAGCGATTTACTCTGTTAGTTTAGACAGAAGTAATTAAACTATCCAGAATAAATTACATTAGTTTTTATCCTGAATGTATTGTACGTCATGTATATATATAGTGCGATAGAAAAACCCACTGGACGTCGACTGACACAAGAGGCGATGCGCAAATATCTACGGGATCTGGCAAATAACGAACTTTTAAACCAAACTGTGATCATTCTTCATGCAAAGGTCGCGCAAAAGTCGTATGGAAATGAAAAGAGGTAGGAAAGAAAGCGCTTCGCAGAGCAAAAAAATTTTGACTAACAAAGCAAAGGCCGCTGGTTCGACTCTCATCGCGGTCAAGGAATATTAGGGTGTTTTCCATTAAGGCCAGAACGGTCAAATTGTTGAATGGAACACAAAACATTTGGGCTTCAGACCTATCTGACCAGAAAATTTAGATAACATTAGAATGAGGTCCATTTTCGCTAGATATTTGAGAAACGTAGACCACATCTTTCCATTGATACATCAGGCCATTAAATGGAAATAACTAAGCAACCAACGTTTTACTATAAAGGCTGATTTCCACTGTTTTTCATACGTACGTATACGCACGTAAAACTTTAAATCCGTTTAAATGTTACTCATGAAATAACCAAATAAATAAAGCAACAGAATTTAGTGTTCCGCAAGTTTTAGTATGCGTTTGTTAACTTATTTGTAAAATATTTAAAAAATAGAAGGATTCAAAGTTTTACGTGCGTGTACCATAGATATCGTACATACACTAGATAGCGCATCTCTTGTAGTAAAATTGAAGCCAATAATATTCCAGCGGTTACCCCCATTTGAATAGATGGCGGCCATGTTGGTCGTTCCCACTTGCTAATAAACGCTTAAAAACAACAATAACTTTCATCATTTGTATAGTTTAAAAGCGTATTTGGAATAGGGTTAACTTAATGTTTAAGTTCCCTGTTTAATAAATAGAAAGCATACGAATCTTCTCATTTCATGGGAACGAACTGAGACTGCAATCACGGCTTCAATTTTTGAATTGCAGAATAATTAGATGCATACGAAAAACGGCAACAGTGGAAATCAGCCGGTTTTCATTAGGCGAAATTTTGCGCGCGGAGCGGAACTGTTTCTTTGTCTTGTGATTTCTCGAGTGGAACTAATTAGAAAAGACAAAGAAAGATTCCGTTCCGTGCGCAAAATTCCGCCTAGTGGATCAAATTCAAAAGATTTCTGTTTAGTTCCATCTGAGTGCTTGTAAGACAAAAGAAAATTTCGATTCGGGCGAAAAATTTCGCCTGGTGGAAAACCGCCTTAAAGCTCCCTATTTTCATCTGGCCCGTTGTGGTCACACATTCGGAGAGCATCTTCTTAAATAAAAAAATCCAATTTAGGTTCTTCTGTCCCCCGCCTTGCGTGTACTTGGTCGGCCAGGGATGGAATTGTCGAAAGAGTTACAGCACAACTACGAAAGAACGAGATAAAGACTCGGAGACTGTCGCATTCATTGGTATTTCCAGTGGAAATCATGGAGAACACGAATATCAGCAGTTGTCAATGGAAGACCGCTTAGTAGATAAGGTAGGTTGATTAGCATTAAGAACGAAAGTCCGCCTTGCTGTAAACGACGTCATTATCGTTTTCTTCAATTTACTTGTTTCTCGTAAAACTGAATTAGGCGCACTCTAAAACACCCTGATTAAAAATCAGGGTGTCCACGGCCCTTGGACATCCTGGAAAGTCCTTGAAGTGGAAAAAAATAATTCCAGGACTGGAAAGTCCTTGAAAAGCACTGGAAAGTCCTTGAAAAGCAGTAGAAGACCTTGAAAGTCCTGGAATTAATTTCCTTAAGCTCCAGCTGTGACCACATTAGTGATTTTGATTACAATTACTGAATAAAGTGATTATTTACGGCAAATACGGCAAATCAAAGTGCCATTTCCAAAGTTTTTTGTCAGTTCTAGGTCCTTGAATTTACTGAAAAAGGGCCTTGAAAGTCCTGCATGAAAAGTCCTTGAATTTCACCTTCACCAAAGGGTGGACACCCTGATTAAGAATAGCCTAAAACTAGAAGTTACTGTCGCAAGGAAAGTGCTCCTGGTTTAACATTTCCTGGCTAATTTAACACCAGGATTCGTGTATAATTTGACCAGGCTATATGGTTGAATTAACCAGAATGTCTGGTTAATAATCCATCTAACATGGTCTCGTTAATGGACCTATTCCCTAATGAACAAAATTTTGATCTAGACAAGTCTAGACAAAAATTTCATCACAGCTTGAAAGAGCATCACAAAATTAGTAA
>CACRXK020013575.1:0-13909 GCA_902702795.2 Paramuricea clavata
CTAATTCCTGAAGTGAATGAATGGTGGTCATGGATGAGGAAGGAAATTCTGGATGAATTTGCAGGAAAAGATATTGTTGTTGGTGGGGATGGCCAATGTGACTCCCCAGGTTTCAATGCCAAGAATCTTTGTTATTTCATGGTAGAAAACAGCACAAATTATATAATTGGCATTGAAATTTTGGATAAGAGACATGTTGGCTTAATCTCCACCAATATGGAAAGAAAAGCGGTGAAACAAGGATTGGATAAGCTAAAGAATGACAATGTAAGGGTTGTCGAGTTTGTGACGGATGCTTCCTCTTCCATTAAAGCTTTACTAGGTTTGTAAATATTACGATTACTATCCATATAAGAACATTTAGCTGCGATAGCCTACATCCGACTTTACCTCTTTACTCTGTCTAGCGCCAGATTATTTACTCATCAAGCGGAAAGTCTTGCGGCTTAATGGGTTAACAAATCTATTTGCCAATATAATCTTTTTAACCCTTTGAGCAATGATGTGCCTGACTTTAACCTTTTATTCGATCTAGCGCCAGACAATCTTACTTGTTGAAGGGCAGCTTAATAGGTTAAACATGATGAAACAGCGACTATCTTTTACACCCAAAAAGCAGATTTGAGATCACATAGTATACATGTAGTAGCTATTTTAGACCAATAAAATTTGAATATTGTTTATTTCAGAATCTCAGTTTGAAGGTATTGTTCACAGTCTGGATGTGTGGCACAAATCTAAAAGTATAAAGAAGTGCCTTACAAAGGTGTGTAATTAGCACACTTTTGTTTTTGTTGTGTGTATGAGTTAGGGACTGTTCATTATTTATACCCTAGGGTGGGGTGGGAGATTCTTATGTCATGTACAAAAATCTTGTATCCCTCCCCCCTTTGATGATCGCAAAGTTGAAGACCCCTCATACAACACTTGAAAGTTTACCACCCCCACTGTTTGTACAAATGGTTTAATATTGTAAATTGCCAGGAGATTTTACTCATCAAGGGAAGAGTGCTGCCGCTTAATGGGTTGACTATCTGCCTAAAATGCACCATATGTCAACCTTTAAGTGGCAATGCGCCTAGGTGCACCCACTTTATTATTTTACTCTGTCTAACGCCTGATTATTTTACTGTTTAACACCAGATGACCACCAGGGTGAGAGTGCTGCCACTCATTGTGTTAGGCATATATATATATATATATATATATATATATATATATATATATATATATATATATATATATATATAAATAAATACCGTATTGCCTTAGGCCTATACACATATTAGATTATACTACATCAGTGCAATCTAGTTCTAAACATGTTTTTACTCTTCTATGTATATACAAGTTGGGTAAGCCAAAAAAAATGAAAAAGATTAACGATTGGTCAGCCCATATAGTAAGACACTTCTGGTATTGTTCCAGTGCCTGCCGAAAGGACGAAACAACGACCGATGAAGAAGCATTAAAAACCATGAAGGTATTATTATTTTTTTTCTTATAATTATATGTCCCAGTAGTGGCTAAAATGTCAAAGTCATTAGTTATTAAATTACTGAAAACTATACCACCATATTGTTTCCAAACATCACTCATTCTGTTAATCCCTAATTGTACTAGCCATCGCATGATTACCTATACTTATATTTACATATTCAGGATATGTGGATTGGATTGCTGCACCACATATGTAACGTGCACGAGTGGGTAGGAGGCAAGTGCGACCATGACATTGGTGATCATGATGAATCGTTACCCTGGTTTGACCGGCGAGATGAGGATTACATCCAGCTTCAAAAAGTTATCTTGAACCCGGAATTACTTAGCAGTTTGAAGTATTACACTCGTTTCAGGTAAATAATCACTTCATGTCTTGCATTTGTTTTGTGCACAGTGTTTATCTTTTGCGTGTTTGTGTAAATGTTATTTAAAAATTTGTGCTTTGTTCATTTGCAGGCATACTGGTGGCATTGAATGTGCCAACAGTCTTAGCTTGGTATACACACCAAAACGAATGCCTTTTAGGTTAGTTTCAATTAGGTTGTATATGGTAATACATTTTATACATTCCACCTACAACCTATGATATCGAAAGGGTGTTTTTTAAATATTGCTTCCTACTTGTAGATACCCAACATACAGGGCCAGAAAGCAATTAGCTGCTATTGATTGGAACTACCATCTAAACTTGCCGTAAGCTAAAACATCATCTGGAGACGAAATTATCACAAGGAAATATAATCCTAGACACTTTTCTAGGCCTGGTACTTCAAGTACTGCATACTTGCTTTGCATAATGCACAAACAAAGAAAAATACATAGTGTGTATACAATATCCAGATTTTTCCTTAACTCGCCTTATCTCGCCTTAACTCGCAGGGGTCAGTTGCCAGATTTTTCCTTAACTCGCCCTATCTCGCCTTAACTCGCATAGGCTCGCCTTCTCTCGCGGCGAGTTAAGGTCCCAGAGTAGGCCTCTATATGGTCACTGCTGGCAAAATTATAGTGGTGTAGCGACCGATTGACAGAAAATCTAACTCCAAAATCGCAATGAAAATGCCTTCTTTCTCAAATGCCCCGAGCCACTGTTAAATATTTCCGGATATTTCCTACACTTTCTTTAAAATCATAA
This sequence comes from Paramuricea clavata, assembly GCA_902702795.2. Classification (NCBI taxonomy): domain Eukaryota; kingdom Metazoa; phylum Cnidaria; class Anthozoa; order Malacalcyonacea; family Plexauridae; genus Paramuricea; species Paramuricea clavata. The sequence goes on from CACRXK020013575.1 coordinate 2,636, forward strand.
CACGTGTTTGACCTATTCGAGAGTGACCTTGCATACGTCGTTTTTTGAATGCGGATAATTTCAAAACTAAGCGATGAAACGCAAATCCCAGCGGCAAATTTTTCGAAAATTTTATATTTTATAGGAACTCTTTCCTGACAGGCCGGTTTCGCATTATATTTCGATTCAATTTTTCTAACATAAATATCTCGGCGAGTATTTTAAATAAATGCCACCATTGAAATCCTCACAATATAACCTTTCGAACGGGGGGTCAAGTGCCGTCAAAACATTACACAAACCGAAACAATCATATATTTACTCACCGCTTGGCCAAAGATTCCAAATTTTATATCCACCAAATCTTGAATATCTCTTGAACTTTTCGTCAATTGCTGAACGGCTATACGTGTAAAATACTCTCTGTATTCAAGCGCTTTCGTGTACAAAATTTCGTTTGAATACGGCGAGTAGAAATATTTATTTTGAATTTTTCAAGATGCCGGGTTTTACTCGAACTTGCGTACATTGCGCAATAATTGGCCAATAAAAAGCTCCTGTGGCCGGGATGACGTCAAACGCACGCGTGTAGGTGCAATTTGACCTTGCGAACCATTTCTGGCCTTTCCAGGGTCATATGATAAAAGCTTCGCATTGTTTTGACGGTTTTCAGTCGTATTTCCGGTTGGGATTAACTCACTTCGAGCTCACAGTCGGACAAGAACTGGAAATATATTGATAAAAGATAAAGATTTCAAGATACATGCTTGCAAATAACACTCTAAATAGTGTTTTTGACGGGGATTCGAACAAGACTATTACTAGAAAATACATGCATGCAGAAACCCTCGCCTTGCTGATAAAACCGTTGTATTTTCCGAACATGAAGTATCTAAAGTAGTTGTCATGGTAACACGATAATTTTTTAAGAATATTCTTACAAATGAAAATCGCCTAAAAATATATCACTTTTAATTACAAATTTATCAATTTCCCAACATATTTATGTTAGGTATGTAATTATACGTAATACAAGCTTCAATTTAAGGTAAAATTCAACCACAAACAATTCACAAAACGTTTTAAAGTGTTCTTTATAAAACTAAACTGCCTCAGTTAACTATTAAATGGCTTTATCGATAAACTTTGAGTTTGCAATAAAATGATTTCAAATTCTCGCTTGCAAATAACTTTGCTTTATTTTTTATTTAAAAAATTCAATATAATAAAAAAGGGAATCAATATTAAAGATACACTGAAATTATACGCTGTCTTGTTCAGTTGTTTCATATACGCAAAGGCCGTCGGGTTTTAAAGCCATTATAAAATCAATATTTAAAACAAACTTACCTTCGTTAACGTCGGCTCCCTTCTTTTAGCTGATTCTTTCGCCCTTTCTTTCTTGAAATTTACAAAATCTTGCAGAAATACGAGCAATAATGAAGAATATTTGCAAGAAATTTATCAACTCATCAAATCAAGAAATGTTTGCTATTTCGCTGTCGTCATGCAGCCGTTATAATGCAAACTTTAGATTGTACCAAACAGTGTCCGTTATTCATGACAGTCCGCCATATTTTTGAGTTCAGTGAGGATGACCACCCATCGTTGGTGACCGACGCCCGCGCTCATTGATGAACTTTAGACTTCGCTAATGCTTTCGTTTCCCCGGGTGTAAATAGCCGGGGGGAACTAGTTCCCTCGCACGGCGCTTCGCGCCGCCGGCTCGGGGACAAAGACGATATGTTCGATGGGGCCGAAGTTATTTTTAGCGAAAGGTATGGCTAGTCTATATTTTTGTTCAGACAATTGCGTAATTTGATACAATATGATCGTTTTGATTTTCAAAGGCCCATAAATCGTTACAATACTAATAATGACTATAACTATCGTTTGGAACTATTTGATATTTTATTTCTGAATCGAATGGTAGTATTTCTGTCTTCATAGCATGCACTGAATCGAAGGTATGAAATTTCTAGCCGTTTCATTGAAATTATAAGTCCAAAAAATTAAATAACCAGCCCCCCCCCAAGCTTTATTTACAACCGTAATTTTCGTGATGAAATACGCGTCTAAACCGGAAGTAGTAACAATGTACGCGTTCTGATTGGCTTAGCGCCAAAATGTAAACAAATGCTCTGATTGGTCTAAAGCGAAATTCACCTTTGTTGCATTTTTTAACCTTAAAATGTCTTCTAAAAGACTAGTTATTCAATGTTCAGGGCAATATCAGGACGACGGTTGTTCTTTAACAAAAAATGAGAACAAGGTAGACTGAAAACATCAAAATAAACATGAGTTGTGGTTCGGATTTTAGACTTAAAAAGTTGTATTTGTTGCGCGAAATCTCAAGATTGGGTACCAGTCGTTCCCCCCTGATACTAAAAAGGGTATGGAGCTACCTTAAGCTGTAGTGTAACTTATTTTTCAGTTGCTTGTTTTCATGGTTTGTTCCCGAGATATTTAAGTTGTTGAATGATAATGACTGATATTCCCAAGATATTTTAAGTTGTTGAATGATTGATATTTTAAGTTGTTTTAAGTAGACTAATTTTGCCGGTCGCAGTCTTTCCGCGAGTTATGTGGAGAAGTATTCGAGATTTTCGGATTCAATATTATGATTCGAATTCCACAATAACTTCCGCTTTCTTTCTGAACGCCTGTTTGCAAGGTTCTTTCCTGAATAGTTCCTGGCAAGTTGACAAGAAATTTTCGAAAAAGTATCCATACTTTTTACGACGACTAAATTTTGCTAATTTTGGTGTGTGTTCGTGGGGATCTTTTGGTCAAATCAAATCAAAAGGGGCCGTTCATATTATGTTTTTCAAAAAAGCAGTGAACTGTGGACTCGCTGTACCTGTACCTGTACCTGTACCTGTACCTGTACCAAACTTGCTAGCGATATGTGAACTCGCTATAATTCATGCGAAGTGTGATCTCCCATACATATTTCTGTCAAAACATGAAGCCAACAAGGTCTTGCATATCAAAGTTTACAAATATATATAGGTTGTATGTCAATCAGAAAATTGCCAATATTAAAAAATAGTTATATAATACAGTAAAATGATTATGATATATATTAAAGCCACGCATAAAAGTTCAGTGAATATTGACTTGCTTCACACTAAACTTTTTTATGTTGTACATATTAAATAGGAACTGCTGTTGCATAAAACTATTGCTATGACACTAATATGGTTGTTGTGAAATATATCCAAACTTAAAAAGTTTTTAGAAACTAGTGTTTTGGGTGCTTAATTGCCAAAATTTTAGGCTATAGTGGTTCTTACGGCCTACTGATGGGGCTTTACTGTATATCAAATAACTTATGCATAATGAAGTCTCAAGGCTTGATGCCTGCGAGAAATGCAGTCTTTATAGGCATGACCTGGGACAATTTCGATAGTGGCCATTTGCAAAATGTTTTATTTTCCTGGGCGATGACAACTAATTAAGCAGTGTGAATGTATGATGCCCACATTGGAATACACAATTGTATAAAATAATGCTCACAATTTCTTTTTTATTATATATATATATATATACGCTAATTTCAGACATTCTATAGTTTAAGCCCTTTAACTATTCATTTTGTTCTAAAAAGTCAGCCTTTCACATGCTTAATTAATGCCTTTACCTAATTTGCATATTGCTGACATATGCAAATTAGGCAAATGCATTAATTAAGCATGCAAATAGCTGATTTTTCGGGAAAATTGTAACTTTGCGTGAATTGTTAAGGGGCTTAAACTAAATCAAATTGTCTGAAATTTTGTACAGTAATTAAAATCCCGACAAATTTTCCATCTGTTAACTCAAAATATGATTGCAGCTTTTAAATTTTGTGCGCGAGCCATTTTTAGTTTGTTGGAAAAGACACCCCCCCCTGGTTCACAAAATTTGAGTTCGAGAAATTTTTTTCATTATTTTACATTATAAGTACCCAAAGAAGCTATATATATATATATATATATATATATATATATATATATATATATATATATATATATATATATATATATATATATATATAGTCATTACAAATTAAAGAATGGTCATCTGAAGCTGATGTATAAACAAAAATGTTAACGTACAAAATAAATTTTGACATTTTGTCTCCCGATTGGCAGATTCATTGTTAAGTTGTTCTGCAGTAGGGGTAGCCTTGAAGATGCCATTAAAATGATAGTTGGGACCTCATTTAGGGGTGCCTTATGTGCTTGTGTGATGGAAGACGGGTTGAAGCAGCACTTTCCTTGCGATAGTAACTTCTAGTTTGATATGGCTCAACTGACACTGGTTATAAATCTATTAAATGTAAAAACTGTAGATATCAGTTCACGTTTTTCTCCAGTGTTTCATCACATTTACCTGCAGTGAATGAAGTTTGAAATTATCATCTGTCTAGGATTATAGCAGTGATACTGCTTCGTACACAACCTCGTACCCAGGGCCTTTGCGCGGTTCAGAGGCTCTGGTACGGGAAGCAGAGGCCCTGGTAAACACTGGTCACGTGTGTCCAAAAATTTTGGACATTTCGTAATAATTTAGTTTTCAATCCGGGAGGAGCGGAGCCGATTGATTTTGTCAAACATGGCAGCGCGAAGGCGCGACGTTTTCGAGTTTTATTATTTTACAATAAATTAAACTTTCCTAGTGAGATTTAAAGTGCGTATATATTAAAACTATGCATTCTACGAGCTTTCTTTCAACAAATTGTGGAATAGCGAACAGTAATACTTTTCAAAGATCGAGGATCGAACTGAGAGAAAACTGGTCGAGTGATCTGTCTTATTAAATAAACTGTCTATTTTGTATCCAAACAACTGCTTGTGTGCGACGTTTTATAAAGAATTAAATAAACATTGTTGTTTAATAATTATTATAAGTAATTTTCACGTACATGTATTGACCAAAGAATATCACTTGGGATTTTATTGTACTTTCATGGAAGGATACATACTCAGTATTGTGCCTGTATAGTGAAAGGGACATCTATGGAAACGAAATTCTTCATGTGCACTCATGTAGTTATCAAAGCAGAATATTCTGACAGTGACAGGTTGGTTTCCCTATGTATGTAGTTTAAAACACAGTTGTGAATGAAATTATACACAGTATCTTGAAACCTTTGTGTGTGAGTTAATTTCATATTTATTTTTTGGGATGTTTCTCATTGTCTGGAAGAAGGGGGTAATGGCGGGGGGAGTACCCATCATGAGAAATAATATCCAGTGATCTTGAAATATGAAAAATAATAGAAGGAAGTCCTGAAGGACATGTATAAAGTAACAAATTTATTAGGAATCTGATATATAAGTGTAAGCAAAAACCAGACTTAGGAGTCTAACGGCAAATAACAGTTTGTACTGGGTGTGCATTCACCTATTTGTTTACATTTGCAGTTACTAATATTAGTTCATGATTTATGAAATTTGATAACTTTAGTCATGGCAACAAGTCACTAATAATTTTAGGGTTTACTAAATATTTTTCTGAAATACTTCATTTGTCAGTTGTGATAGTACTTATACTGTAGTATATAATAAATATCTTAGAAAAAAGGTGTAATTGTACCCTGTCTAATAGCTTTGGTTCAATACAATTGGCAACATCAGCATTTCGGCTGTCTTAGAATTCATGAAACACCTTTGCTACAACCCCAAGAAAACATGCCTTGTGTCAGCTGGCGATTAAATTCTCTGCTTCAACCAGATTAACCACACACATGTTATTGTTACCATTGTGACTGCTACCCTTTTTTACAAATAATACACTGATAGTTGAGCACCGAGATTGACATATACTGTGTTTTCAAATATCTTTGGCTCATAATTTCCATAATGATGGTAAATTGTTCCACTTGCTGAGAATACTATAATTACTTCTATCCCATGGAAATAGGGCTTAACAGAGAGACACAGAGGCTTAATAAATATGGTTACACTGAATTTTATCAGAAAGTAAATTTCATTTTGTACATCCCGAAACAAAAGATCACCATATTATGCATGAATTATATGTCACTTTCACTTGTCACAGAGTGAACATACCAAATTCAAACAAACATTCACTGGCTGTTTCTAGATGAAATAACATATTTTTTGTGTAAACAATATAATTCATGAGGGGGGGAAATGAATACATATGTGTGCACATAGTTTCAACCAACTTTTCCAGTCATGATTGGAGCTGATGAGTACATGACCTTAGTTTTGAACACAAAATGGCATGGGACTTCATCTTCACCAGACTTCATCTAGGTGGCAATATATTGGCATTCACCCAGACTATGGCAATATCACACAATATACCAGAATGCACCCATGCAGGTTCTGCCTTCTCACCAGCACAATTGATCAAGTCATACACATTCATTACTGCCAATCTCTTTATTATTAATGACTCATTACAATTGGTATGTACAATATATTTTCATTATCAGCTGTATCATTACAACTTGTGCATCATCAGTATCATCACAACTTGTATTTCACTAGCATTGATCATCATCATTCTCACTATTCTACTTTTATTTATAGTCAATCACAATGAATCAAAAATTTCCTATCACACCACTCATATTACTTAATAATTGCCCAAGGTTAAGGCCGTGTCACAGCACTCCAGGATCTGAATACCGGCAACCACCTTTTCAATCTAATACTAAAACAGAAACAAATGACCAATGTCTTACTGGAATATCATCGCCATAAATGACTGTCATTTGAAACCACATTCTGTTGCATTAGTAACAGCACAACTGCTCCGCAACTAAGGTAAATATTAGGGATGTAGTAAGTTAATACTGGTTACTGGTAATTGTCTTTTTACATTTTGCTCACAACCAAAGTCCAATTGGGTCGTTCCAGAAAAGATCCATACTCCCCCATGGAGGAAATTTCTGCCGTCCGGAGGGGGAGGGGAGAAAATTTTTTTTCTGATAATAGTAAGTGTATTAAGACATCCGAAGGGGGTAGGGGGGGGGTAACTTCCTATTTCCTCTGTGGGGGTGGTATGGATGTTTTCTGGAATGACACATTATATGGAGCAAGTATAGAATATCCAGCCACTTTTTATTATTCTGACTTAACCTTACAGTACCCTTGACAAGTAAAATTGTCTGGTGTTGAACAGAGAAAAATAACAAAGCATGCTGTATTTGTCTCCTTTGGCTTTTATTGGATGAGTCAGAGAGACAGAGACCAATGGATGGAATGAGGGCAGTTTATTTGTAATTCTTGCATGTATTCATTTATGAACTTTTGACTGCTATAATAGTCAGCCAGTTAAATAAGTATTTTACTGAGGGTACAGCTTGACGATTTAATTTTACATGTCAAAGAGAACTCCAGTTACGAAAGACTGAATATTTTCTGAGTAAGCTGGAACGTACAGAAGATTTTGATTTTAGTGAAGGATGCAGATAACAAATAAATGTATCAGGCATGAAGGAGGGTTTATATCCAAAAGCGAAAGATGGAGGAATAATTAGACGAAGAAAACTAATTATACAAACAGAGAGCCACAAATCTGCTGGAATTTAGGATGTATAAACTGATAAATATATGAGAATATAATTTTTATATAATATATGCATCATAAAATCGTACCTCGAATATACTGCATTCCATCTTTATAGCATTCAAAATCCAGTTTATAATTTCCATCAAAATAAAAACAAGCTTAAAATCTGCTGCCTGTTGTTTTAAAACACTTGTCATACATCCATATTTTAAAAATCAAAGGCAAAATATGTATTTTTAAAATTTAGTTCCCCCATTGCAATGTTCAATTGTTCATCCTCCCCTGGATGACATGAATTTAATAAGGCCAGGTTACAAAAATGTCCAATATTTTTGGACACACGTGACCAGTGTTTACCAGGGCCTTTGCTTCCCGTACCAGAGCCTCTGAACCGCGCAAAGGCCCTGGGTACGAGGTTGCCTGGTGGATCAATTTTATCGATTTCGTTGTGAGGCGCAGAATCCATTTCGATTTCTTGAGCGGATTGCGATTCCTGGAGCGGACTCAGTAAACTGGATTTTTAGAGGTTTGAAATATCACTTTTCATTGAAAACTGTATCACCATGATGCACTCTTTCAAAAGAATAACTGTTGAATGTAAATTTGTGCGAATATCGCACACGATGCAATTTTAGTCGGCCGATAAAAATCGTTTGACTAAAACTAACAAATCTTTGTGTGTGCGGTGTCATTTTCAACCTATTTTTGTTGCTCGATTTTAATCGGACAACATCAAAACGTTTTGATATTATACGATTTTTATCAGTGGAAGTTTAAGTATAACCAATCAGATTTCATGCTGTGATCACGTGCTTTTATTTATTTGGCAACATGGCGGCTACAGTTCAGGGAGCGTATTTTCTTCGTAATCGTGTACGGAGTATACCAATGTATATCGGTATGTCAAACGATTTTTATCGGCCGATTAAAATCGCATCGTGTGCGCCAGGCTTAAACTACACAAAGTCGGGTATATTAAAATACTATATAATTATATTATCAAACAGTCTAGTGTAAATATCGTTTTGGAGTAAAATCAGTAAACCTACGTTGCTCTCATTGTTTCAGTTGCTTTATGGATTGAATATGTCACAGAAATTTCATTGCAATATGACGAAAGAAATCAGAATACCGATCTCAAGAGAGGGTCCTGAAGGGGGGGGGGGGGGGGGGGGTCGTATTCCCATTTCACAGCCCAAATTTTGACTAAATCCCATTGTCCCAGAGCACAAATACCATCATCTCAGTGGCTGTCTTGCTTAAATTTTAATCCCATTCCCATTTTCTATTCTTTTTTTGCTGATGAATTCCAGTTCCAGTGCATGAAATCCCATTTTCCCACCCAAAAATAAGCAAATCCCAGTTCCCATTTTACCATTTCGCGACCCTCTCAAAAGGCTCAAACTCTCAAAGAACGCGGCGGGCTATAGGCGGCGGCAAACAGTTTATATTTATAAACAGTCACAACAATAAATATTCGTGACGTCCTGTAAAGTGTAGTACAGTCGCTTACGTTTATATAATATACTGGATTTAAAACATAATGAGAATGATTAAAATGACGAGAAATATAACTAGGTTAAAAATAGCCAGTAATTTGCAAATTAAACATGAATTGGCAAGTAACAAAAAGCGATATATCCCCATGACAACACCTGGCCTAGCGAAGGTCAAAATATATCTATATTACTATATATGGCTATATTCGAACCATATGGCTCTAAATTACACAAATCTTGACAAATAAATCAGATTTTGTATCTCAACTACAATTTTTGAGGTTAATACGACAAATACAATGCGTGATATAGAACTGCAGCCTAGTCCCTGGCCTTCCAAGCGCGGGCGAGTTACAGGCTGTCGTGAAATTGCGGGCTGTCAGTTTCGGAAAATATCCGAACTGGGTCGCGCTGGAAGGCCTAGCAAAATTCGAATAATCAACATGGCGGTGTATTTTCGTGAATTGGATTAATCTTTACTATTGTATTAAAATGTAACGAAATGCTTTTAAAACACGTATTATATTTAAATTTTGTATTTTGTCTCCTTGATAAACCTTCCAGGACACCACTGGCACTGATAATTTGTTGGCTTTTCCACACAAATACTGTGTTGACCGAAATGATTTGTTCAAAAATATAAATATTAACCAGCATTTCTCGACACAGCATTTAAAACCACACACTGGAAGTAATGGTAAGGTTAATGGAACAGAACATTTCACTTGCTAATGAAAGGACCGTTGCATGAATTTATTTTTAGAAAGTACATTGCAGTATCAATACAAATATATTTGTCTTTAATATTATTAATATTTATAATACCAAAGGTTTGACATATACCAGATTTAAGTTTTATTAGTGAAATATATAGTGCCCGACTATCAGTATCAAGCTAACTGAAAAGTCAAGTTGAACATGATACTCATATGCCAATTAAATTTCATTTTATATGCCCAATATATTTTGTTGACAAGTAAAATTGTCTGGCAATAAACAAAGTAAAATACCAGGATGAGAAAATGTATTGAGAAAATGAGAAAAGGTGTTTTGCCCAGAATAACTTACTTTATAATAATATGCCAGACAATTTTACTCGTCGTGGTAGGGTCTGCCTAAAACTTATGTAAGAATAAAACAATCTTATCAAAATCAATTGCAGTGGTTTTGTGTTAATTGGGGGAGGGGGGGGGGGTAGTGATAGGGGGCTTGATGACTTTATTCACTTGTGTTAGAGGCCTGACTAGAGAGAGTACCTTTTTTGTTTTTCAATATGACTTTGTGGTGTTCTGTCACTTTTTTACCAATATTATTGTTTCCTGTCATATGCTGATAAAATTAAGGCTAGCCTTTAAATTACAGATATTCATGCATTTTAATATAAGTATTACTATATGCACACATACTTATCATGCATTTCTTTGTTTACTTGCACAATAGCCATTCAATTGTCATTCACGCCAATGAAGGTCAATTTCAATGACCTTCCTTGACCCACATATCCTGACCTCAATGTTTTAAAATACTACTTCCTTTCAAATCCATGATTTTGTATTCTCATATACTCTATTGCTAGTAAACTGAAAACAAATTTATTCCATATGTGATATGGGGCCATTCCCAAAATACATAATGCTTGTGGGGATAGAAGGGTGTTTGATCAGAAGCTGCAGAGTGTCACAAGGGGGGAGGGGGCATCACATGAGGGGAAAATTTATCCCTGTCTATAAAAAAACAAGACCTTGCTTGCAAATATGTTGCCCTTAGAAGACAAATCAATGTTTTCTATCAAAATATATTGCCTGAGTGGGAAAGAACCTGAATGGAAAGGCCGAGGTTAAGGCATTGAAATAGTGTCTTGTACATACAGTACATTATTTTTTTGCATAACTTTATTGGGGTAAATAAATGTCTTGTTTACAAATCAACTGCACTAATCATCGGCATCCCCAGGGGTTGATCACCAGGAGGGGGGATTTGTTACTTTTTGTAAAAAAATAATGTCCCTCCATGTAGGGAAATTGTTTGCATTTCGACCAGGGAGCATTTGTAATTTACCTAGGGGGGGGGGGCAATGGTGATTTTGAGAGGGGTCACAATTTAGGGGACTATCAAAAATTACCTGAATATTAGGCTGGGAACCTTCAACAAAAACTTTTTGTTGCCATGCAAAGTTGCAAACCTTTCATATTCTAAGGATTTATGACTGAAGTTGTTATTAATAGATATGGAAGTTCAATGGTCAAGAATATTTGACATTATA
>CACRXK020013576.1:0-13906 GCA_902702795.2 Paramuricea clavata
TGGATGTATCGAGGAACTTTCCATAGAGTAAGCAATTGATAATTTATAATTTAACTAAATTTGTTAAGTTTAATAACCAACTATGACTGATTACATCAAGTATTTACATTTACTTACATCCTTAATTTAGCCTTAGACTATAAATTGTCTTTACAACAATTGTTATATTGCTTTGAATGCTTTCCTATAAACTGTGTTAATATGATCCTGACCCTCCCTGTTAACTTCTTTCTGGGAGGAAAACAGAGTGCGGTGCCTAAAGAAAACCTGTGACTTTCAGAGACTGTGCATAGCTAGGATTGAACCCATGATGCCAGAGGTGGAAGGCATTTCCTTCAAATGACAACTTTGCCACCACTATGTAATCATAGTGTTGTGTCAGCATAAAACTACAATTTATTACACATAGTTTGCAGTTTGTTATCGGTATTATAAAGTTGCAAACAAAATAATTGTGTGCTGTGCCATAAATCAGCTCATTTTTAATGCAGGTATATAGTTTCTATGTTGTTTAGATATGGCAATGAATGATATCCTTGTTGAAGCAAATAATTTTTTAAGCAATTGGAAATGTGGTTGTCAACAAAAGAAACGAACCTGGCATGAAAGACGAAATATACTAAATGAGAGCTCGGAGGGAGTCAGAAGTGGTTTAATGGAAACTTTGCTTCAGACTAAATTTGCTATTGGCAGATTTGATGATATTTTATGTGAGAGCTGTAATGATGCCAGGGCAGTTATCCAGTGTGAGGACTGCTATTTAAAAATATATCTTTGTGGGAATTGTGATGTGGAGATGCATAAAACCATCCACTTCATGACCGAGATGCGATTTTGAATGGTTTTCATGAACCTATTCCTTCAACAGTCTCAATTAACAGCAAACAGGAATGGATTACTGTTGGTAAATACTTGTAGTACAACTTAGTATATGTAACCTATACCTCACTGTATGTGTCTCAAAATCTGATAATAGTGAGGCTCTCTCCTTAAAATCAACAGCAGATTAATTGTATTAGCCACTCTAACTAAGGGACCGATAATTTTTTTAGAGGGGGGGGGGCTGGTGCAAATGGGGAAGGGGTCATACCTTTTTGTGCACTTGAAAATGGGGGGTTGCATAAAATTCTGCAACCATTTTTGGGGTCATACATTTTTGTGCATTCCATTTTCCTATATATTCTACAAAAGAAAACAGCACTGAAGGGATCAACCACAGTCAAATTTTTAATATTTATATGAAAACAAAACAATGTAGTGACAACTACAAGCATAGGCATTACAAAGTCGAAAAGTCGGGCAAATGTTCAACAAAAGTGGGGCAAAAGTCGGGCAAACCAAGCTAGTTGAGCAATATTCTCTTCACAGTCGTGCAATATTGGGTTATTATAAAAATAAATGGGATAAATTCTGCGAATTTTGCGGGAAATAATGTAAATTTTGCAATGTTTGGGAAAATTTATTTGATGTTCCGAAAAATTTAGGTGTGTCCGAAAAATTTTTGGACCCCTAAAATGGTACACTGACCGAAATTTTTTTGGCGAGAGGGGGAGGGGGGGAGGTCGCCAAAATTTATTGTTCCGGAAAAAAAATTATAAACTGAGGGTGGGCCATGCCATTTCATGTGCACTCCCTTGGGGGGGGGGGCACATTATTTTATGCAGTGACAGGAGCAGGGCCATATGAAATTATGTTGAGGAAAATGAAAATCCACCAGCCCACCCCCCCCTTCTCTAATAAATGACCGGTCCCTAACATCATTGTTAAACCATTATCTAATGTCAGTGATTATCTAGTGCCTCTCTCAGATAAAAAGTGCTGCCATTTAGTTGGTTTAATATTGTTTTTAAAATATGGTTTATTTTGTAGAACAATTCCTTCCATCTGGTAATGTAATTTGTCCCACATGCCTATCGCCTTGTAATATGTCATATGATGATGAGGGTATACATTGCATTGCTATGACATTAAAAGGTACACTGTCTTATTTATACCTTAATTTATTCTGTAAAACTTTGGCCCTTTGAAAATGACCTCCATAATTTTATAGCCTGTCAACCTACTAGGTTTTGCTGACCTCATTTTGCTCATATCAACTCAAGGGTTTTTGAATGCAAATAGCAGTTCAAAAACCCAATGAGGTTTTGCCAAACTGCATTAGAATTAGGAGTTCCTGCATTTATTTTAACTTTTTCAAGGAAGTGTCAAAGCATTATTGCAATATTGTTATACATTATAAGATGTTTCTCACTTTCTCTCAGGATTGTTCTAAAATCTTAATGCAATTGAAACACTTTACATCCTCCTATATGTGTCATGGATGGATTTTGTGGGGTGGGTGGGTGCAGGGGGGTGCTACAACCCAATATTAGCTATAACCCCCCAAACAAAATGTCCACCCTCCAAAAAATTTTCAACCTGCCCCCCCCCAATATTCGGCATAATAAAAAAGTCCACTCCAACGTGCAGAGTGTTGATGATACAAAATAAACGTAGGAGTACACTCAAACAGAAATTGCATTCACTGGTTTATTGGAGCAATTGTAAAGTTTTGAAATGCTATTATCTCCCCTGAATAGAGTTTGCAGTGCCTTGTCATGCAAATAGCTTGCTTGCAAGGAACGTTTGGAAATTTTACGAACATTATTTTTAGTTTTTAATTCTTTTAGGAAATAGTCTTGCCTAGATTTAATCTTTACGTCCCAAATATTATTTCCATCGGCGTTGCATTATAAATTGTACTTGGATTCAAATGACACAATGTCAATGATTTTATAAAAGTAAAAGCATATTGTGTATCAGGCCTATTGGGTTAATTTACACTTTTACAGGTTCATTTAACTTTAACTCTCTCAAGTCTCGACAGACAATCGGACAGGCCATCCATTGATATGACAACTTCAAAAAACTTTTTTTGAAGCTAGAAATCATGATTTTTTTCAAATTTTTCCAAGGATACTTTGTTTTCTGCTCTCTAGACTCCCACTCGCGGCTCTAGTGCTCCACCCCTAGAATATAGACCTCACTGGGGTTTGGTGACACTTTGTGTTGCTTCAGTCACCTGCTTGCGGCTCACCCCCCTAAAATTTCTGGCACCACCCCAGTAAAAAATATGAAAATCCGTCTATGATATGCGTATCGTAGCTGTAGCATTTAAGTGGCTGCAAAAGTATTTATGCCCTCGTAATTTAATGAACACATATTACCTTTTTTATTGACTAATTTTTGTATATGCTAATTGTTGAACATTTATTGTTATATCTTTAGGCAGATTTGACATTAGTCACACAAAATATGAGTGTCCACAATTTGAGATTGTGCTTTCTTCAACAAATCCATGTGTTATAATACAATTGGGATTTTGGCCTGGAAGTATATCCAACATGACCTATGTTTTTCATCAAGACCTCTTTCATTACTGGGATATTTTGCAGAAGCATGTTCCTCGAACTTCTCAAAATAGTTTTGTGAAATCATTAGAAATCTTTTCTGTACAGAAAGGGCGGGTAAGTTTAAACCAACATGTAATGTAAGTAGGTTATTATACAAATAATGAATGTTTATGAATGCAATGGTAAAAATATTGTCATGAGGTAAAAGATGGATTTTCCATTTTACGAGGCGACAACCAATATGTAATATAAGTACTAGGTTATTATACAGATAATGAATGTTTTATATGAGTGCAATGGTAAAAATATTTTCATTCAGTGAAAGATGGAAAATTCCATCTTTCACCAAATGAAAATATTTTTACTGTTGCACTCATATAAAACATTCATTATTTGTTGTATATGACTCCAAAATTACAAAATTCTGAAAATAGATAAATTTTATCGAATTTTTTAGTGAATTAAATACAAAACAGATATGTATACCTTGTTCAAAAGTACCAACAAAATTGAACAAATATTTTATAGAAGAATTAATATGATATTGGCAGTCATTTATCATAAAAATTGTAGTAAAAATATTCTATGTTTATGCATGTCCGCCATTTTCCTTTTGCATGAGTTATGTATTTGACTAAATTTCATAGGTCTCAGTATTGAATTTATAATTAATAGAGCTATGATTATACGATACGAATTGGATTTTGAATTATTGAATTTAATTAACGGTAGGAGCGTGCAACAATTTTTTACTATTCAAGTAGCAGAATTGAAATTTTAATTGCACATCACGCGATCACGATGAGCCAATTAAATTACCACAATTTAATGCGATTTTTTATATAAACCCTCTCAAAGTTTACCTTCTGTATGCTAAAACCTCCTGGTGACTTTGTTTGAAAGTTATTAATAGTGTATTAGTTTTGTACATACAGGGTAATCAAAAAAAGGTAAACCTAACAAAAGTGTGTTTTTGCGTGCAAAATATTTCATTACATAATGATGCCATTGCTATCTGGTCAATTATTTACTGTGACTAACGACAGAACAGAACTTTCTTGAAAATTTTTACATTGTGTATAACTACATGTATTTTAATTACAGATGAGAACGATTAACAGCAAAACATTTGGAAGCTCTTTCCGTGAATGGAAATTTTGTCAGTTCGAACTGAAGAAGCTACGGCAGATGAACTGGATGGAGTGTCCTGCATGTGAACAACAGCAACACTCAGTGCACATAGATGGTAATATGAAACTTTATCGGTACAAATCTGCGGGGATGTAAGTATTTTGTATACAGAATAAGCACATGACAATGTTATCACAATGCATTGTAATTATTTCGCATAATATAGCTGTGTATCCTGAAATGTTCAATGCCGTAATTTCAAGCAGGAAGTTGTGACATGTTTCTACGCTACCATAGTTTCCATTTTGTCACATGTTTTCTATTTATAGTATATAAAAAAGTATCTTCCCATGTCCCATGCTGTAACTTCCTGTATGATGAACTGAATTAGGGGCTTTGCTGGAAACTTAAAGATACATTTACAGTAGCTAATTTTCTATCGTGCAGGCAGTTACAACAGCAACCCTAAAATCTTTACAATATCGTATTGTGGGTTGGCTAATGGCTATGAGTTTAATTTTGTTTTTGGAGGAAACGATATGATGATTTCTCATTTCATGTTACATATTGTGTTTGATTACATATACAGTACAGTAATTAAGCAAGCTTTAGCTATAAAATTTGCCTTAGGGGTTCGAAAAACTACTAAATGTTACTGTAATTAAATTTGAACTGAGACTGATCATGGTCATCTGCCCAATGCATACAGTGTGTCTTAGTAATCAGGCATTGCAGCAGTAAGGAATTTCAACCACCTGAAAACATAACAAGAAGAGCTTCGACGTTTCGAGCAAAGGTCCTTCATCGCTACTGCTGTAACTTCCCAATGTACTGTCTTTGCTCCAATCGTCGAAGATCTATTTTTAAGGTAGTAGAATCCCTTACACCGCAACGCCTTACTTTTTTTCTATTTGCTCTGGCAGCGATCGTTCCAGATCTTTGTTTTCGTAATCGTATGTTTTATATAAAGTTAAACTGAAGTTTACTTATTCGTGTTCTGCGTTATTAATTTCTTTTGAAATTGATTGTTTTTATGGACTGTGAATATGAATATATGAATATGAGGCCCCCCCCTTATCGAACTTGCTACGGCACTGACTTTTGATTGTTATACCATTAAGTCTGATAATTGCACCACCAATGGTTCTGGTATCTCTTGTTTTTCCCATCATCATTTCTGTACTCAACTTTACAACATATAATATATTCTTGTTTATTCCAGAATTATCTTACAATTGGGACACCATTGATCACACGTAATTGGGGATTTGTCCTGACTCACCCTGGTTTCCCAATTAAGCCCTAGAGTGACAGCACTCTCCCTTGATGAGTAAATTGTCCGCTGTTAGACAGAGTAAAATAATAATGTAGGGCATATCAGGGTGCATTGCCACTTAAAGGGTTAATCTTGATCTGGGTGGCAAAATACTGCACTACCAAGCAAGATGTATGGAATTGAAGACACAAAATCTGAATTAATTTTGAACCATTTTAATTGGACTTCTTCAATGGAATTATTAACAGTAAATAATTTTAAATTAATTTAAAACTAAAATGCATTATAATTACAGTTAATGTACATGATGTAGTGGAGCATGTCTATTATATTAACTTAATAAAACTTTATACTTTCATATGTTATCTGCATGGTGGGGGGTGGGTGGTTGTGCAGAAAAATTCAGGGGGGGAAGGCGAGGGGCATGTAGCCATAGAATAAGGCACACAGAAGGTCGACTCGAGTAACCACTGCCACACCATGATTCATCATCAAAATGCTGACGCCATGGTCCTAGCCAGTGCGCGTTTAAGAGGCATCCCCCCTGGACGTTCGCCATTTTGAATAATATCAGGGGGTGAATGCCTCTCAAACGCGCACTGGCTAGGACCATGGCGTTAGCATTTGATGACGAATTACAGGTTACGCCTAAATCATAGGAAAACTCAAGAAGTCGGCGTTCTGTGTACCTTATTCTGTGACGTAGCATCCTGAGGAAGATTAACCAAAACACAATATACCAGACAAATATAAAAATATTATTTTATTTGTAATACAATGTTATGAATTGGATTGATCATGTATTACATATGCACATCAGCCTTTACACATGTAAAAAGAATATATTTGTTTATGTTCGCACAACACCCTTTTCTTTTCACAGTTAGGAAATATGGCTGCCAAAGCTCTTGAAAGGTGGCTTTCTACACTAAGATCATCAGTAACAACATCCTCTTGTTTAAGTCTCAACCCATCTGTTTTGATGCATGTAGACTTTAAAGAGCCCTGAAGATCTCCAGGAACAAATGTGCCAACATCACCTGCACATTCAAACAAGCGACTTATTAAAAATACAAGTTCCAACCTTGAACAACTTTCCTGCATTTAGTTCTTGCCTTCTTGGTAATCCCGGACTCTTAGAATCTGGTGTTAGGTCGTGTGTGACGTCAAATGGCAGTAACTTTCTCGCTTTAGGAGTTCTAGGAGTGCTGGTCTTAGGACATTCATCTGAATTTATGGAATTGAAGTCTATAGTTCAGAACGACAAAAATTACAACTTGAAACAAGGCAACATGTTACATGGCGCTAATCAGCCGGGCGTATAATGAATTCCAGTTTCTTAATTTCTTTAGTATACGCAAATTTATGCTACGGCTCAAAGGGTCAACAAATTCAAGACATTCAAGTGGTACAATGAATTATTTTATCTTTTAGACTCACCATCTAAGTTCATCAGAGTCCGCCATTTTCACGTACTTCAGACTTGACCAATTGAAGGCCAAATACTTGATAGAAATACGCACTTTGCAGAGACTACATCATAAAATGATCGATTTATGTATACCAATGTCAAAAAATCCAAAATTGAAGCATAAAATACTAGTTTGCAAGAACAACAATTTCTTGCAAGAAAAATCACAGTAATCTGCCAGTCGCTAAATTTTCTTCTTTCGCCCTTGCAGTGAGCCTCTACGCGCCCACTTCAGGCCGAGCGCCCGCTCGTAAAGCGACTGGGAACGAGTCTGCACTCTGAGGACAAGTTTCATCACTCTGAGGACAAGGTTCTTCACTCTGAGGACAAAGATTCCTCACTCTGAGGACAAGGTTCCTCACTCTGAGAACAAGATTCGTTACTCTGAGAACAAGGTTCTTCATTCTGAGGGCAAGATTCTTCATTCTGAGGACAAGGTTCTTTACTCTGAGGACAAGGTTCTTCACTCTGAGGAAAGGTCCTTCACTCTGAGGTTCTTCACTCTGAAGACAAGGTTCTTCACTTTGCGGACAAGGTTTCCGAGGATAAGTTTCTTCTCACTGAGGTCTAGGTTCTTCACTCTGAGAACAAGCTTCTTCATTCTGAGGACAAGTTTCTTCATTGTGAGGACAAGGTTCTTTACTCTGACGACAAGGTTCATCACTCTACTCGTAGGACAAAGTTCTTCACTCTGAGGACAAGCTTCTTCACTTTGAGGACAAGGTTTATTCACTCTGAGGACAAGGTTCTTTAATCTGAGGACAAGGTTCTTCAATCTGAGGACAAGCTTCTTCACTCTGAGGACAAGGTTCTTCTCTCTGAGGACAAGGTTCCTCACTTCGAGGACAAGGTTCTTCACTCTGAGGACAAGGTTCTTCACTCTGAGGACAAGGTTCTTCACTCCGAGAATAAGTTTCTTCTCTCTGAGGTCTAGGTTCTTCACTCTGAGAACAAGCTTCTTCATTCTGAGGACAAGTTTCTTCATTGTGAGGACAAGGTTCTCACTCGGAGGACAAATGTTCCTCACTCTGAGGACAAGGTTCCTAACTCTGAGGACAACATTCTTTACTCGTAGGACAAAGTTCTTCACTCTGAGGACAAGCTTCTTCACTTTGAGGACAAGGTTATTCACTCTGAGGACAAGGTTCTTTAATCTGAGGACAAGGTTCTTCAATCTGAGGACAAGCTTCTTCACTCTGAGGACAAGGTTCTTCTCTCTGAGGACAAGGTTCCTCACTTCGAGGACAAGGTTCTTCACTCTGAGGACAAGGTTCTTCACTCTGAGGACAAGGTTCTTCACTCCGAGAATAAGTTTCTTCTCTCTGAGGTCTAGGTTCTTCACTCTGAGAACAAGCTTCTTCATTCTGAGGACAAGTTTCTTCATTGTGAGCTTAATCTTTGCACAAAGTTCTTCACTCTGAGGACAAGGTTCGTCACTCTGAGGACAAGGTTCTTCACGCTGAGGACAAGGTTTTTCTCTCTGAGGACAAGGTTCTTTATTCTGAGGACAAGGTTCTTCAATCTGAGGACAAGGTTCTTGACTCTGAGGACAAGGTTCTTCACTCTGGGATAAGGTTCCTAACTCTGAGGACAAGATTCTTTACTCTTAGGACAAAGTTCTTCACTCTGAGGACAAGCAATTTTCTTCGCTCTGAGGAATAGGTTCTTCACTCTGAGGACAAGGTTCTTCAATCTGAGGACAAGGTTATTTACTCTGAGGACAAGGTTCTTCAATCTGACGACAAGGTTCTTCACTCTGAGGACAAGGTTCTTCTCTCTGAGGATAGAGGTTCCTAACTCTGAGGACAAGACTCTTAATCTTTGCACAAAGTTCTTCACTCGAGGACAATGTTCTTTATTCTGAGGAAAGGTTCTTCAATCTGAGGACAAAGTTCTTCACTCTTAGGACAAGGTTCTTCTCTCTGAGGAGAAGGTTCCTCACTTCGAGGACAAGCTTCTTCACTCTGAGGACAAGGTTCTTCACCCTGAGGACAAGGTTCTTCACTCTGAGGACAAGGTTCTTCACTCTGAGGACAAGGTTCTTCACTCTGAGGACAAGTTTCTTTCAATCTGAGGACAAGGTTCTTCACTCTGAGGACAAGGTTCTTCTCTGTGAGGACAAGGTACCTCACTTCGAGGACATGGTTCCTCACCCTGAGGACAAGGTTCTTCACTCTGAGGACATGGTTCTTTATTCTGAGGACAAGGTTCTTCAATCTGAAGACAAAGTTCATCACTCTGAGGACAAGGTTCTTCACTCTGAGGAGAAGGTTCCTCACTTAGAGGACAAGGTTCTTCACTCTGAGGACAAGGTTCTTCACTCTGAGGACAAGGTTCTTCACTCTGAGAACAAGGTTCTTCACTCTGAGGACAAGGTTCTTTATTCTGAGGACAAGGTTCTTCACTCTGAGGACAAGGTTCTTCACTCTGAGGACAAGGTTCTTTATTCTGAGGACAAGGTTTTCTGACGACAAGGTTCTTCACTCTGAGGACAAGGTTTTTCTCTCTGAGGACAAGGTTCTTTATTCTGAGGACAAGGTTCTTCAATCTGAGGACAAGGTTCTTGACTCTCAGGACAAGGTTCTTCTCTCTGAGGACAAGGTTCTTCAATTCTGAGGACAAGGTTCTTCACTCTGAGGACAAGGTTCTTCTCTCTGAGGATAAGGTTCCTCACTTCGAAGACGAGGTTATTCACTCTGAGGACAATGTTCTTCACTCTGAGGACAAGATTCTTCACTCTGAGAACAAGGTTCTTCATTCTGAGGACAAGATTCTTCATTCTGAGGACAAGGTTCTTCACTCTGAGGAAAAGGTTCTTCTCTGTGAGGACAAGGTACCTCACCTCACTTCGAGGACAAGGTTCTTCACTCTGAGGACACGGTTCTTCACTCTGAGGACAAGGTTCTTCACTCCGAGGATAAGTTTCTTCTCTCTGAGGTCTAGGTTTCACTCCGAGGATAAGTTTCTTCTCTCTGAGGTCTAGGTTCTTCACTCTGAGAACAAGGTTCTTCATTCTGACGACAAGTTTCTTCATTGTGAGGACAAGGTTCTTTACTCTGAGGACAAGGTTCTTCACTCTGAGGACAAGGTTCTTCACTCAGAGGTAAGGTTCTTCACTCTGAGGACAAGGTTCTTCACTCTGAGGACAAGGTTCTTCAATCTGACGACAAGGTTCTTCACTCTGAGGACAAGGTTCTTCTCTCTGAGGATAAGGTTCCTCACTTCGAGGACGAGGTTATTCACTCTGAGGACAATGTTCTTCACTCTGAGGACAAGATTCTTCACTCTGAGAACAAGGTTCTTCATTCTGAGGACAAGATTCTTCATTCTGAGGACAAGGTTCTTCACTCTGAGGAAAAGGTTCTTCTCTGTGAGGACAAGGTACCTCACTTCGAGGACAAGGTTCTTCACTCTGAGGACACGGTTCTTCACTCTGAGGACAAGGTTCTTCACTCCGAGGATAAGTTTCTTCTCTCTGAGGTCTAGGTTCTTCACTCTGAGAACAAGGTTCTTCATTCTGACGACAAGTTTCTTCATTGTGAGGACAAGGTTCTTTACTCTGAGGACAAGGTTCTTCACTCTGAGGACAAGGTTCTTCACTCAGAGGTAAGGTTCTTCACCCTGAGGACAAGGTTCTTTATTCTGAGGACAAGGTTCTAAAATCTGAGGACAAAGTTCTTCACTCTGAGGACAAGGTTCTTCCCTCTGAGGAGAAGGTTCCTCACTTCGAGGACAAGTTTCTTCACTCTGAGGACAAGGTTCTTCACTCTGAGGACAAGGTTCTTTATTCTGAGGACAAGGTTCTTCAATCTGAGGACAAGGTTCTACACTCCGAGGATAAGTTTCTTCTCTCTGAGGTCTAGGTTCTTCACTCTGAGAACAAGGTTCTTCATTCTGAGGACAAGGTTCTTTATTCTGCGGACAAGGTTCTTCACTCTGAGGACAAGGTTCTTCACTCCGCGGATAAGTTTCTTCTCTCTGAGGTCTAGGTTCTTCACTCTGAGGACAAGTTTCTTCATTCTGAGGACAAGTTTCTTCATTGTGAGGACAACGTTCTTTACTCTGAGGACAAGGTTCTTCACTCTGAGGACAAGGTTCTTCACTCTGAGGACAAAGTTCTTCACTCTGAGGACAAGGTTTTTCACTCTGAGGACAAGGATCTTTATTCTGAGGACAAGGTTCTTCAATCTGAGGACAATGTTCTTCAGTCTGAGGACAAGGTTCCTCACTCTGAGGACAAGGTTCTTTATTCTGAGGACAAAGTTCTTCAATCTCAGGACAAAGTTCCTCACTCTGAGGACAAGGTTCTTCTCTCTGAGGACAAGGTTCTTCACTCCGAGGATAAGTTTCTTCTCCCTGAGGTTTAGGTTCTTCACTCTGAGGACAAGGTTCTTCACTCTGAGGACAAGGTTCTTCACTTCTGAGGACAAGGTTCTTCACTCTGAGGACAAGGTTCTTCACTCTGAGGACAAGGTTCTTCACTCTGAGGACAAGGTTCTTCACTCTGAGGACAAGGTTCTTTAAATCTGAGGACAAGGTTCTTCACTCTGAGGACAAGGTTCTTCACTCTGAGGACAAGGTTCTTCACTTTGAGGAGAGGGTTCCTCACTTCGAGGACAAGGTTCTTCACACTGAGGACAAGGTTCTTCACCCTGAGGACAAGGTTCTTCACTCTGAGGACAAGGTTCTTCACTCTGAGGACAAGGTTCTTTATTCTGAGGACAAGGTTCTTCAATCTGAGGACAAGGTTCTTCACCCTGAGGACAAGGTTCTTCACTCTGAGGACAAGGCTCTTCACTCTGAGGACAAGGTTCTTTACTCTGAGGACAAGGTTCTTTATTCTGAGGACAAGGTGCTTCAATCTGAGGACAAGGTTCTTCACTCTGAGGACAAGTTCTTATCTCTGAGGAGAAGGTTCCTCACTTCGACGACAAGGTTCTTCACTCTGAGGACAAGGTTCTTCACCCTGAGGACAAGGTTCTACACTCTGAGGACAAGGTTCTTCACTCTGAGGACAAGGTTCTTTATTCTGAGGACAAGGTTCTTCAATCTGAGGACAAGGTTCTTCACTCTGAGGACAAGGTTCTTCACTCTGAGGACAAGGTTCTTTATTCTGAGGACAAGGTTCTTCAATCTGAGGACAAGGTTCTTCACTCTGAGGACAAGGTTCTTCACTCGGAGGACAAGGTTTTTCACTCTGAGGACAAGGTTCTTCACTCTGAGGACAAGGTTCTTCACTCTGAGGACAAGGTTCTTCACTCTGAGGACAAGGTTCTTCACTCTGAGGACAAGGTTCTTTACTCTGAGGACAAGGTTCTTCACTCTGAGGACAAGGTTCTTCACTCTGAGGACAAGGTTCTTCACTCTGAGGAGAAGGTTCTTCACTCTGAGTCAAGGTTCTTCACTCTGAGGACAAGGTTCTTCATTCCGGCGATAAGGTTCCTGACTCTGAAGACAAGGTTCCTCACTCTGAGGAAAAGGTTCTTCACTCTGAGGACAAGGTTCTTCACTCTGAGGACAAGGTTCCTCACTCTGAGGACAAGGTTCTTCACTCTGAGGACAAGGTTCTTCAATCTGAGGACAAGGTTCTTCACTCTGAGGAGAAGGTTCTTCACTCTGAGGACAAGGTTCTTCACTCGAGGACAAGGTTCTTCACACTGAAGACAAGGGTCTTCAATCTGAGGAGAAGATTCCTCACACTGAAGACGAGGTTCCCCACTCTGAGGACAAGCTATCTCACTCTGATGACAAGGTGGCTCACTTTGAGGACAAGTTTATTCAGTCTGAGGACAAGGTTCTTTACTCTGAGGAGAAGGTTCCTCACTTCGAGACAAGGTTCTTCACTCTGAGGACAAGGTTCTTCACTCTGAGGACGAGGTTCTACACTCTGAGGACAAGGTTCTTCAATCTGAGGACAAGGTTCTTCACTCTGAGGACAAGGTTCTTCACTCTGAGGACAAGGTTCTTCACTCTGAGGACAAGGTTCTTCACTCTGAGGACAAGGTTCTTCACTCTGAGGACAAGGTTCTTCACTCTGAGGACAAGGTTCTTTATACTGAGGACAAGGTTCTTCAATCTGAGGACAAGGTTCTTCACTCTGAGGACAAGGTTCTTCTCTCTGAGGAGAAGGTTCCTCACTTCGAGGACAAGGTTCTTCACTCTGAGGACAAGGTTCTTCACCCTGAGGACAAGGTTCTACACTCTGAGGACAAGGTTCTTCAGTCTGAGGACAAGGTCCTTCATTCTGAGGACAAGGTTCTTCACTCTCAGGACAACGTTCTTCACACTGAAGACAAGGTTCGTCATCCTGAGGACAAGGTTCCTCACTCTGAGGACAAGGTTCTTCACTCTTCGGACAAGGTTCTTTATTCTGAGGACAAGGTTCCTCACTTTGAGTACAAGGTTATTTAACTCTGAAGACAAGGTCCACTCTGAGGACAAGGTTCTTTATTCTGAGGACAAGGTTCTTCAATCTCAGGACAAAGTTCATCACTCTGAGGACAAGGTTCTTCTCTCTGAGGAGAGGGTTCCTCACTTCGAGGACAACGTTCTTCACTCTGAGGACAAGGTTCTTCACTCTGAGGACAAGGTTCTACACTCTGAGGACAAGGTTCTTCACTCTGAGGACAAGGTTCT
>CACRXK020013577.1:0-13507 GCA_902702795.2 Paramuricea clavata
GTTTTGAGTAAGGTCGTCCTGAAGCAAGGTGTTTGAATAAGGTCGTCCTGAAACAAGGTGTTTTGAGTAAGGTCGTCCTGAAGCAAGGTGTTTGAATAAGGTCGTCCTGAAGTAAGGTGTTGGGTCGTCCTGAAGCAAGGTGTTTTGAGTTTTTTGTTGCATGCCATATATGGCTATATGGCATGCAACTTTCATATAGCTCTACATTTCATGTCGTCGTGAGCGTACCGGTGGTCGTAAATCACGTGGCAGATGCTTTTCCAAAGAACATTTTCATGTGATGTGAATCACTCATGCACGTTTTCGTCCATGGTTTTCGTCGAGGAAACGCAAAGAAAATAATGATTGTTCGCCGAAAATTTATATTCTGTAATTTGTTGTGATTTTGGAGCGTTTTGCTCGCACTATATCAGGCGTTATTATATATCATGAAAGGCCACTCTATCAAAATACTCAATTAACAAAACGGAGCCATTGTGCTTGCACTAATTATATTGTGTGCAAAACTTCAAAATTACAGTACATTTTGTAAATAACATGAAATATAAGTATCAAACCAAATTCTCATTAATACTATTAACTTCGTTTATATTATTATAAGGAAATAGCAATCTACTAGTAGTAGCAATCTCATAGTAACTATTATAGTAACTCACCGTTTCCACGGTTTTTTACACTTTCAAAGAGCTACAATAAAGCTAAATTTGTAGGGAATAACATTATTTAGTTATAAATTTGTAAAGGAAATCTAACAGTCAATCGCTTGCGATACTGAAAACCTTGTTTATTCGCGAGAGAATCTTCCGTTTTCTTATTTTGACAAAATAGCTATTTTTCAATAAATATATTCATATTAAAAGTGGAAGTCAAGTCCGTTCTGCGCATCGATTCTGCTCATAACAATGTGAGGACCCTCTAATGTGAACATTGCCCAAATTTCGAATGTTTCGAATTTTTCTGAACATAAACTCTATTTCGTATTCATTTAGAAGCATAGGCATAGCGAACCAAAATGGTGTTAGATATTCAGACAGTACATCATATTTTAAAAAATTCAGCAGTTCAAAATGTAAACAAACCATTTGTTTACATTAATACGGACTTGACTTCCACTTTAAGTTTCAGGCCAGTTGTACCAAAAGTCATAGGCGCTAGCACATCATAAGGTTGAAGATGGCATGCAACATGTACGCACTGCATACCTATTTTCATGTATATTATTAAGTAATAGTATATAGTATATCGTTTCTCGTGCAATTTGAAAAAACATAGGCCTACACTCGTGTCTCGTGAGTTTGAAAAACTCTCTCTTGCATGTTTTTATTCTTCCCAAATTGCACTCGAAACCACACTATTACCTATACATAAGGGTTATATCATGCGCGGTTGAATCATACACAATGAGCAACGAAACACAATTGAATAAATCGCTTGATAGCAAAGTCAGACGAACTTTATATATATACGCATTTTAAGCGTTTATTAACGCATTTTTATGTGAATACACATATTTGCAGGACTGCTTATGAGTTATTATGTACTTATTGCAGCAAACCGGTAAAGATAAATATATTGTATAGCATGCTATTATATAAATACAGAATTTTTATTCTTCAAACGCTCATTATATAATAATTCATACACTTAATTTGTCACGTGAAGAGGCTTTATTCCTGATAAAACTCATCTCCATTTATAGTATTCTTTACATAAAAGTCTATCCTAATTAGTATTCTTTATACTGTATAAAGAATACTAATGAACGGCATCTACTGTATTGAATAGTCGTGTTAGAAGCTATTCAAAACACTGCATGCATGCATGTAATCGTGTTTTATCATATAATAAAACACTCCTATATGGGTGTTTTAAACAGTACATCAATATTACATTAATACCAACTTTTTGAGGATATTGTTACGAATATATAGCTTATTTCTTTTCTACGCGAGGTAGGGAATCGTTTACAATCAAATTTAGATAACTAACAGTTCTTAATGTTATCATTACTCAACCGCGCGAAATATACCGAAGAATGATTGACAGAAAGGCCCTAAGCATGCACATTTTCATGTCAGAGAAGAACCAGCCTTGGACTTTGAATTATGTAAACACAACAGCCCACCATGCAAGGTTATCGTCCAATTTTGACAGTTTGACAAATCATTTATCTTGCCTATTGGACAGATAATTGACACTTTTACACAAGTCCGAAATGATATATACTTTATCTGCGTTTTACAGCAAAAATGCTCATTATCTCTCCATTTGACGTAACTAGTATCTATAATTACCTGGGGTGCAAATTGAACTATTTTTATACTATTTAGTTATACTTTCGTAACAATATAAACGTACATTTGGTTTATTATCGCTCAGACGGGCAGACGCTGCGTGCTGCATTTATTTCTTTGAAACATTGTCTCATCAGTCATCATGCGTATAATATTTGTTTAAAATTACGTAAACACTTGTTTTTAATTTCCAGCCTTCGTTGAATCTCCGTTGGTAAACGAACAGCACAATAAAAACTGACATAATACAACTAGCCAGTCTGATCTCAAAATGGCTGAAGCATGTATTGGTACGGCGAACAAAAATACCAAAGATCAAGGAAAATCTGAAGAAATGATCGATATGAATACCTCTACATTAAGTGTAGAAGTCGAAAATACTACATCAGATGAGCCGGAAGTAGCCATTGAAA
The DNA here is from genome assembly GCA_902702795.2 of Paramuricea clavata. Classification (NCBI taxonomy): domain Eukaryota; kingdom Metazoa; phylum Cnidaria; class Anthozoa; order Malacalcyonacea; family Plexauridae; genus Paramuricea; species Paramuricea clavata. The sequence goes on from CACRXK020013577.1 coordinate 2,708, forward strand.
ATTCATGCGATGGAAAGACGTTCTTTAAAGTCCTCTGTGTTGGTGATTTTTCTGGAGCTTGGAGTAAAGGGGTTTATATAGAAGATTACGTGTCGAATGATGAAACAATTTGCCAACATCCTTATAACCGACCCATAATTGGGGTAGATTTCCGTGTCAAATGTTTGTACGACAAGCGGGGCAAAAAGATTCGAATTGAAATATGGAATTTAGCCGAGCACGAGAGATTCTTCCCTACCAATAAACTTCAATATGGAAATTCCGACGGCGCCATTGTCTTTTGGGGCCCGAAGAGCCACACTATGGAGTGTGCCTTAAAATATAAACACGAAATCACGCAAATAAAACCAGACATACCATTCGTTTTGCTTGTCGATAATGTATTCCAGACGCCAGAAAAGTGGATGGGTGAGGGCTTGATAATGAATTCCCCAGATGAAATGGACAGCTTCTGTCTCGAGCATGGATTTTTCGCGTGGTTCGAGATGCTAGAACGTACTGGCGGGGAGAAGAGTGTTTTTGGGCAAGCCGTGTCTACGCTAATTAACGAAATAATTTCCAGGAATAACACGGTAGCAACATCTGAAAACCAACAACGTTCATGCATAATTGTGTAGTTGATGAACGGTTTGTAGCTGATATTGGTACTTTCAGTATACGAGATAATAACTTTTGTAATAACTGAATGAGTAAAAAAAAATTAAAGTATTGGTATACTGTAAGGTCTTTCACATAACAATTATTTTGCAGAAATACTGATTACAGCTTTCAACCAATTATGCCAGTTCAAAGTGCGAGCCGGTATAATGCAGTCTGTCGTCACACTTCAAAACAGCTTGTAGATTGTTACCACTTCATGTTAGAACACATGTAGTAGTTTGAGGTAACTAAAAGTAGCTTAGGATAAGGGTTTGTGTCCTGACAAGATCCTACTGTACCTGGGACGATCACATATACCTTACAATCATTGGTATATTAATATTTGCTAAACTGTTTTGTGGGTCTTACATGATGCACAGTATTTATGATTGCTGCATGATCCTATTCTTTAAATACGAGTTGAGGAAATAATCAAGGTTATTTTCTAGTTGAGTCGGTTTTCTTTGATGTACCGCGGGATGTACACAGGTTATAACCCAGGAATAAATAATTAGATTAAACTTGTCGACAAAACTCGAAAAATATTTATGGACAGTCTTTGAAATTGATGAAATCTTGTTCGAAAACAGACTCAACTAGAAAATAAGTAATAATATCGATATAAGTCATATATTTGCCCTTGGGCTCTAAAGCCCCCCAGGTAAATATATGACTTATCTTCCGCGTTCTCTTACATAACAGTTAAGGAACTGCGTGCACTCAAATTTAAGCTTGGCATGAGCATATGTCTGCGTGTGACACTGTCGGTACAGGGGTGTGGCGAAATAATTGCAATTGGAAGAGCTGCTGTATTTTTAAGTGCAACAAGGATTGTATCAAGCGTAGTTATTTCCCTCCACTTACTCAATATTCTAATGCTATAAATTAATGATGTAATAACTTTAATACAATTCACTTCGACTTTCTATATAATGTTACATATCTTGATAACGAATATGAAATTATGTTTAGCACTTAAGAGTTAAATATTATAGTTATCTTCGACCATAATATGTAAACTGTACCCCTTAAGCAATAGTTGTTGGGCATATGACTCAGACCATTGCAACTGTAGCATATGCTATATGGTCAGATTTTCCATAAGGTGGTTCTAACATGGTTCATAAATTCAATTTAATTTCTAATTTATCAATATTTTATTTACTCTCATTGTTCGTATTTCAAGGTGGTTTTTTAATTACTTTGGACCTACAGTGTATGTCGAGAAATTGCAGTCATGCGCATTATCTGCGCCACATGATTGTTTCAAATGGCATTATACAGTATGGTGTAAATACAGTAAACCAAGAATTTGTTTTCATAAATTTGCAGTCCTTTTTCAGAAACAGTAGTTCCATGCAGACTGTACCCACACGGTATAGTACACTCCACTCCTAAGTTTGAGATTTCAATAAAGTACATGGTAATCTCGTAAGGCATAGTACGCTCATTCAGGTTAGAAATTTAAATTTAGAATAAACACAGAACTCGTTCAATTGAAAAGGATACAAAATACACTGTTCCTCACACTGGGATACTTGCCACATTTTGTTTTCGTTAAAATTCCATATCCACACTGCATTATGACCAGTGACTACAGCTACACACTGAGAGTCTTCTGTTGTTCCTTGCAGTAAACATATATCCCAAATCCAGTCACTGAATGAAACCTCAGTGATTGCTTGAATTTTACTGAAACATAATCATTAATTAATTAACAAATAAATAAGATTTCGCCCTTTGTCCGTTCATGCAGTTATATATACACTTATGTCTTATGATGTCATACTGCACAAATATCACGCGTACATGATCTATACAAATAAGGGAATGCTATTGGCTACCTTAAATCATGTGCTGTGTTGTGATTGGTTGCACAGAACAATGTTTTGTGTGACGTAATTACTTGCGTCTATCCTCAAAAAGATCATGGCTCTCAACCAATGAAAGCGCTTGAATTCCTAACGTTATTATATAATATGTTGTTACATGCACATTGTATGGTCAATGTAACAACAGATTAATGTGAAATTCTGAACAGACGAGCGAGTAGCCTATTCCTCAGTTGACCATATAGTTGACTTGCTAGTATGTATACATATTTCCCTTGACAAATTTTCATAGGCATACAAGACAAGTGGGCTGGGAGACGCCTCAGTATACGAGTATCTTATCATGGTATTGATCATATACTGTAGTAACACATATGAAAGTTCAATTTTATATTTTGCCGGCGTATATTATTTTATTGATCATCATAAGATATATTGACTTCGAATATCTGTGTGTCTGTTTTGGAGATGTATATTCTTCAAATTAACTTCCAATTTAATACATCATTCAACCCATGATAATTTTTGTCCGGCACCCTAATTTTTTCCGCCCGCACACGTATGCATGCAAGCTTTATTTATCAAATGATGGCATAACTGATATTCTACAACCATTAATTTATGTTTTCCTTATATGCAGCAGGTGAATGTGCAAGCATATTAAATGATAAGATACCCTGTATGTACCTGCTGGATTCATTATTCTGCACATTCAAAACACTCACAATTCTTCCACCACAAACGATCACTCTTGTTCCAAAATTTGAATCATAAACTGTAAAATTAAATACCACAATTAGTAATAAGAAATTATATATATACGAAAATCAGGATATTTTAGGTACATGCTACTTGTACTTCAATGAGTATAGTGAATGTGACCAAGCCATTATACTCGTATAAATACACCATCAGCTTGGTAACTAGTGCAATTAATTATCACGTTCAGGAGATACCCTGGGAACGAGGTTGTTATCACGTTAGCAAAAGCAATGCCGACAAAGGGAAAAGTCGCTTTAGGCTTGCATGTAGTTGCACTGCAGCTTCTGTCATGCACCACATAAGGCATACGATTTTTTTCTTTGACAGCCGGCCAGTATCCTGCTCACTAGCGTTTTTCATTTGCCTCCCTAATGTTCGCTGCCCGTAAAAAATCCGCCTGCCACGTAGGCTACCTGCTTACACACTGAATGTTTACTCGAGCTACAAGCTGGGCATGCACAGAAAACTGATAACGCAGATAAATTTTATTATCTTGCTACTACAAAGGCTCCAGGGTTCAAAATAATGGCCGGTCAACGGTCAATGACCCGCCTAAATTCCTAATATGATCGGTCAAGTTTATATCACACCGGCCACTGAGCATGAACGGTGACATTTTCGCTCTGGGATAGAGATTAGGTTTTGAGATGTTGTGGACCCCTTGGATATTAGGCGATCATGACAAGCGTATCATGAAACGTTATCTTCATCCCTGAGAGGGCGGATGTATACCAACAGTTGTACAACTTTTACAACAGATTGCGTTTGCCCTGCTTCGAGCGCAAAACCTTTGCATACGAGGCAGTCGAACACGAAATCTTCACCACCTTGTACCAGTGACATTGAACATTCAGAATGGAATAGAGTATGCCATCGTTTCATTTGAATTCTATATGTAAATTGTACAATTTTATGTAAACAATTTTTTATCATTTTGCATATAACACGTTAACTTTTATACCTATTTGTACGGCTTTCTTTTAATAATTTTTGTATGTTTCTTTTTACAACAGTTGAAAGAACTATCCCGCAGATAACACTGTCCAGCCTTCATACAACCGGCCCCAGGACTCTATTGTGTATACACAGGGTGTATAAAGAAAAGATAATGCAACTTTGAGAGGTTATCGTGTGTTAATTATTACGTTTATAGGTTTTCTGTTTACGTATATTTATATAGATCAGGCTTTTAGCTGTCAAATGACACCTTCATGGAATCATTGCGATACTGACAAATGCCCGAATACGATCTGAGTTCAGTCTGCAAACTGCCACTGGTTCTGTAAAATGTTTTAACCACTCAATTTCGATGCAAAATTGCGAAATTGCGAGTGAAAATTTACATTGCGTTGCGCCATCTCGATATTCAAGTGACTCAATATTTGAATCCCGAATGAGAATAATTTCAATTACTCAGACAATAGGATTAGATGCAATTCCCAACGGTGGAAAAATGGGATTTCAATAAGTATACAGCACATCATTTTTTCTCCACATTTATAACTTACGTTTGATAGAGTGTATCCGTTGGTTATCAAATACTCTTTCTTTTGTAACCAGTCTTCCACATGTAGCTTCATATATTTTCAGATGAGGTCCTTCACCTAGACAAAAAAGTCATCATTGACCAATACTGACACTAGGGTTACATGTGCGATTTTTTTCTCGCGCGGGCAACACAACGCCAACGTACGGGTCAAACTTAATCACGTTGCCGACGCAACTTGGAGTGAATATCCTTTACTACACACGTAAAAATCTCACATCTTGTAACAAGTCTGCCAACAAGCAGTCAACAAGAAGTATTCGCACTGCTTGTCACAAGTTGTCAACAGGTTTGGAACAACTTGTTAACAACTTGTAACAACCTTGTCGAAATTATCAGACTTGTTGCAAGGTTGTTCTGACTAGTCCGTTACATGCTTGATATAACAAGATTGTTACAACCTTGTGTTGATAACCTTGTAACATCCTCGTTATATCATGGCTGTAACAAACTTGTTAGCATCGTCTTGGAACAAGACTGATAATGCCATCAAGCTTGTTACAAGTTGTTAACAGCTGGTTTCAAACTAGTTACAACAAAATGGGAACAAGCAATGCGAACACAACTTGTTGACAGCTTGTGAACAGATTTGTAACAGCTTGTTTGCAGACTTGTTACAACTAAAAATCTCACATCTTGCAGCAAGTCTGTCAACAAGCCGTCAACAATTTGTGTTCGCACTGCTTGTCCCATGTTGTCAACAAGTTTGGAACAAGCTGTTAACAACTTGTAACAACCTTGTTGATATTATCAGACTTGTTGCAAGGTTGTTCCAACAAGTCCGATACAGTCGAGATATAGCAATCTTGTTACAACCATGTGTCGTCAACCTTGTAACATTCTTGTTATATCATGACTGTAACAGACTTGTCAGAACAACCTTGTAACAAGTCTGATACTGCCATCAAGCTTGTTACAAGTTGCTAACAGCTTGTTCCAAACTTGTTACAACAACTGGGAACAAGCAGTGCGAACACAACTTGTCAACAGCTTGCGAACAGATTTGTAACAACTTGTTCGCAGACCTGTAACATCCTGTGCGTTTTTACGTGTGTAGTCCACAACACTGGATTATACAGCACGTGCAGTGCATGCGCCACACGTAAAAATCTCACATACACACGTACATTCACGTTGTTCCAAACCTGTTGACAACTTGTGACAAGCAGTGCGAATACATCTTGTTGACGGCTCAGTTGTTGGCAGACTTGTTACAAGGTGTGAGATTTTTACATGTGTAGAACAATTCACGTAAAAACGCACAAGTTGTTACAGGTCTGCAAACAAGTTGTTCACAAGCTGTCGACAAGTTGTCTTCGCATTGCTTGTTCCCAGTTGTTGTGACAAGCTTGATGGCATTATCAGACTTGTTACAAGGTTGTTCTGACAAGTCTGATACAGTCATGATATAACAAGAATGTTACAAGGTTGACGACACATGGTTGTAACAATACTGCTATATCATAACTGCATCGGACTTGTTGGAACAACTTTGTAACAAGTTACAAGTCTGATAATATCAACAAGATTGTCACAAGTTGCTAACAGTTTGTTTCATATTTGTTGACAACTTGGGACAAGCAGTGCGAACACAACTTGTTGGCAGACTTGCTACAAGATGTGAGATTTTTGCGTGTGTAATACACACGTAAAAATCTCACAAATTGTCAACAAGATATGTTCGCAACAGGCTTGTAGCGAGCTTGTCAACAAGTTGTAACATTGTTGTTATTTTATCAAGTTGCTACAAGGTTGTCACTCACAACTTGTTGACAAGTTGTTGAATTGCAGGACGATAACAAGTTGTTGGAATAACTTGTAACAAGTCTGTTGAGCTCAACAACCTTGTAGCAAGTTTGGCACGCACAAGCCGTTGAGGAGGTCTAGCTCAAAATTTTTTTCCGGACACACCAAAAAACTTTTTCCGGATATATCAGTTTTTTTCTAAATATGAAGAAATTTTTCCGGATATACCAAAACATTTTCCGGATATATCATATTTTTCCCGGAAATGAATAAAATTTTCCGGAAAATAACATAAATTCGGGTTTTCAAAAGTGCTCTTTGGGCAAAACAAGGCAATCCTTAAGACATTTTTCCTGCAAGAAAAGGGCACTTTGCTCCCGGAAAAAGGGCACTTGGCAAAACTTGGGGGGCCTGGCCCCCCTGTTCCTACGACCCTGAAAAAAATACAAGTGTAAAGACCATGTCAAGTCATACTAACAAGAGAATAATGCTAACAAGACATATACTAACAGTCAAAGAATATCTAATACTTTTATGGTTCGCTATTGTAAATGAATATAAACTAGAGTACGTTTCAGTTAAAAAAAGTTCGAAAGATGCAAAATTTGGGCAATTTTTATATATCTGTAGGTCCCTTTGTGGCCTTTGTTATGAGCAGAACTGATGCGCAGAACGGACTTGACATGGTCTTTAACCTTAAACATCAGTGTAGCAAAAGTGAGTTCTCTCATACGCAATAGTGTGACAGGGCCTTTACTGTCACTTGGTGTGTCATTCTTGTTTCAAGAGGAGCGTTAAGGGCAATATACAGATCCAATACAGAGTTATACCAGAAATTAAACACTACGAAACAGGTGTTTACAGGACATTTCTACACATGCTACTAGTGATGCTACACTTTTCACTTTTACCTACGAAAATTGCTGAAATAATTTTCATATACGCACAAAAAGCCCTTGAAAATACAAAATTGTGCATATATACTAATTACCTTATTTAACCTATGAGTACCGTACATCTAGCGTACCTCTAGCGTATTCAGCGTATGCCTAGAGTAAGCTTATCGTATAAACCATACGGCCGCATACGCATAAAATTTTAAAGCATCATTCAACAAGAATTTCTGCCATGCATGTGTGTGCCACCGTGCTTGAAACGCATACAACTTATGAACGTATACACACTGATGAACGTACCCCTAACCAGGGCGCTGTAAAACACGGGCGGTGAAACGGCTATGGCGCCCCTGATCTATGTGTGATGCAGGTCCCCCCGCATATTTTCATTTTTATTCGATGCTTGATTGCTTGGTTCGATCAGGCATGTTTGTTTTGACTTCCTTTTAAAATTACTACGTAAAAAAGTACAATTCGAGCATGAATACACAATGGATTTGGGATCTGTGCTATTTAATACTATAGACAAAATCTTTTTTCCGGATTCTTAATCACGGCTGATTATACAGGGACCGTTGTAGTGTAGATAGAAGTCTGTGATCTCACTCAAGAGGATCGATTGTTTTTGCAAAACAACTTCGTTCGTGTGTTTGTTTATAAGATGAAAAAAAGACGAAGATAAAGCTTTTTAAACGGCTGTTGTCGTAAAACCTGCAACTGGAATGTGTGTTTGGAAATCAGGTATGTTCAATCACACGTATTTTTGTCGAGTTCGACCAGATGAAGCGCCATGTTAAAATTGATAAAAACAGCAAGTTCTTTTTTTCAAGCGATAGTTTGTTGTCGCAGTTTTACAAGCGCGGAAAATTTTTAACTTTTAAATATTTCATGCACAATATATGAAAACTAGCTTTATTTTGATGTTTTTGGATAATTTAGGTACCTAATTTTCTGAAAATCACCAAATGATAATGGGCTTTTTTAATTTTTAAACATTTTTTTGCCCTTATTTTTGACATGTGCATGCCAAATCTACACAATGCCATAACGAATGCAAGCAAGCGATAGTTTGTTGTCGCAGTTTTACAAGCGCGGAAAATTTTTAACTTTTAAATATTTTATGCACAATATATGAAAAGTAGTTTTATTTTGATGTTTTTGGATAATTCAAGTACCTAATTTTCTGAAAATCACCAAATGATAATGGGCTTTTTTAATTTTTAAACATTTTTTTGCCCTTATTTTTGACATGTGCATGCCGAAATCTACACATGGAATACAAGCAAGCGATAGTTTGTTGTCGCAGTTTTACAAGCGCGGAAAATGTTTAACTTTTAATATTTCATGCACAATATATGAAAACTAGTTTTATTTTGATGCTTTTGTATAATTTAAGTACCTAGTTTCCTGAAAATCACCAAATGAAGATGGGCTTTTTTAATTTTTAAACATTTTTTTTTCCTTTATTTTTGACATGTACATGCCGAAATCCTCGCCGAAATCTACACATGCATGGAATACAAGCAATTTGTTGTCGCAGTTTTACAAGCGCGGAAAATTTTTAAATTTTAAATATTTCATGCACAATATGTGAAAACTAGTTTTATTTTGATGTTTTTGTATAATTTAAGTACCTAATTTTCTGAAAATCATCAAATGAGAATGGGCTTTTTTGTTTAAACATACTTTTTTCCAGCTTTTTTCATAGGGTGTCAGATTTCAAAAACGCAAAGTCGAAGGCAATGCTATTCCATGTGTAGATTTCGGCATGGACATGTCAAACTGAATCAGGGCAAAAATGTTTAAAAATTAAAAAAGCCCATTCTCATTTGGTGATTTTCAGAAAACTAGGTACTTAAATTATACAAAAACATCAAAATAAAACTAGTTTTCATATATTGTGCATGAAATATTAAAAGTTAAAAATTTTCCGCGCTTGTAAAACTGCGACAACAAACTACATCGCTTGCTTGTATTCCATATGGCATTGTGTAGATTTTGGCATGTGCATGTCAAAAATAAAGGCAAAAAAATGTTTAAAAATTAAAAAAGCCCATTATCATTTCGTGATTGGCAAAAAAATAGGTACTTGAATTATCCAAAAACATCAAAATGAAGCTAGTTTTCATATATTGTGCATGAAATATTTAAAGGTCAAAAATTTTCCGCGCTTGTAAAACTGCGACATCGCTGTGAACATTATGCAATTTGGAGTCTTTTGGCGGACATTTCAGTTGCATATTGTAAGTTCGAAAAGAGAAATAAAACAACCTTTAACATAGTAAAAAAGGGAATTTTCTGCTTGTTCCTTATCATTGAATATTTTCCCTAACTTTTATATTGCATTTGAATGCCTGAATATGTTAATGAAAATGTTTCTCGCAATGTTTTCTAAATTGACAATTGTTTTCTAACTTTATCAAAACAAGATCACAAGTTGTGTCATTGTAAATTACGCAAGTGACCTGGTCATAAATCTTTGAATTAAAAAAAAAGCCCACAAAAGCCCATTTTCTAACCTTTTCAGGTCGAAAGTATAACTAATTATAGATAATTTAAAGGGTTGAAGTTAACTTTTTTTCCACTCGGTCTGGCTAAAAAACTCGACTACAATTTGTCATTGCCTGAAAAATGTAAATATATTTTATGATAAAATCGCTATGCCTTCAAATAATTTCATATTTTAAAAATGCTTTTCCAACTCCAGCGATGTAATTTGCAATACTAATTAATTGCCAGAGTCTCTATTTTATAACAAGTAAATTTTTTTCCATTTTAAGGATAAATTTACCTTAAAATTTTGCACTTTTTGATTGCCCTTTAAATATTTTTGTCTCTTGTTTTTGCTTCGCTTCATCTTTAAAAATCCCGCTTGATCCGCGCATTTCGCACGCTCGCGCCAGTCTCCCGTGCATCACACATGGATCAGGCAAATATTAGCGCGTTTCACCGCCCGTGTTTTACTACGCCCTGGAGCTTTTTAGTACTCCGCCGTCAAAACAAACAACGATTATTAAGAATGAAGCAGTTCCAAGGGGAGTTATTTATTGCTGTGTTCCGCTCTGTAAAAGCTACAGTGGAAAGGTAGTCGATGGAAAAAAGGTTACTCTACACAGAATTCCCTTAGACGAAAAATATAAACCGAGCAGCTGGATACAACAACTTCGCAATGTACGAAATGATTTTACTGCCAAAGCTGGAACACGAGTGTGCAGCTTGCACTTTGTGGGCAAGAGTGGGCCCAAACCATGGTGTCCAATTCCAACATTATTCCGCTCGAAGCCAGCACCTGAACCTTGTGAGAACACAGCAGTACGAAGACGACTAAATTTTGATTCAGGTGTACAATACGGCGAACCAGAAAATATTGAATTAAACA
>CACRXK020013579.1:0-13903 GCA_902702795.2 Paramuricea clavata
CCAGAGCCTTCACGACGTTTTAATTTATTATTTACTGAAGGCTCTAGAATCCAGGGTATATTAAATACGGTTTAAAATGTCTTTTGACAGTTTGTTTACGTTTGCTATTTTAAGCAGTTCTTGTGACATAAAACTGACATTTGAAGTAGGACTATTTTTCAGGGAAGTCGCGTAATTTTGAAAGCGGGTGCAAACTCTGAGAGCGCAAGGGATAATGGTTTCACATATTAATCCCTTAAACACAGAAAATTGCCTTTGCAGCAATTATGTTTTCTGTCGTGAGTCTTATATATGTCTTATAGATATTCTTGCAAAGCCAAATTTCAAAGTTTATGAGCCTAAATAAGCAATAACCCATCATCCCTTGCGCGCTCAGAGTTTTAGGTTTAAGCTTTTGGAAGGACAATCTTAATTGAATTAGCTATATACGCCGCATGTAAGCTTCAAACGCTAAATCTTAATTTACTGCTTTGGTGAATACGTGCATGACCAGACTAGTGGTTCATTTGCTTTCTTAAATCATTGCTAAATAGAACAAGTTTAATAATTGTTTAATATATTTCAAAACTAGTGTAAAAACTGTTATAACAGAGTTGTGAAATCAAAAACTTCGTTAGCGGTTTGACGTTTGCCGTAAACGTCAATCTAAAACTCTCTAATAAGTCGAAAGATATACGAGAACCTCTGGCAACCATGCAGGGTATAGTAGCCTACTGTGTCTGGTTGATACATAATTCGACGTACAAAACAGACGTATAAGTTATAACTATTTACTTAACAAACTATAAAATAATACTTACTAATTTGTACTAACTCTTTTAAAAAAATAGGTTGATTCTACATTTGCATAGCTATCACAGACAACCAAATCCATGCATGATATGGAGATAATTTTCGGCTAATAATTAAAACGAGAAGTTATACTCACCAAATTACTATGACGCTGTTTTCTTGTTCTTTTCTAACGAACTTCTTCTCTTCTAATGAAGTAAGTTTTGGGTAGAGAGCTAATGCACAAATGAAGTTTCTCTTTGATTTGCCATGCAACTATATATACTCGTAACTGTTCATGAAATCATTAACAATGCAGATTATCCTCTCCTATTGTTCTGCCATTGATACGACAGTATATCACGTTCAGCAAAATTTTAAATGTTGCAATATTCAAAGCTTTAGAAATGCATTGTGTTTAACCTATTCAAATGCAGGTTTATTAGCATAGCATGCATGACCAGTTGCCATGCCCAGCTCGCCACTGCAGTCGGAATAGGAGTTCGTAAATTATAAATCCTTTCTTATGCAAAAAACAAAACGACTTTATATGCATGATCATACCAATCATAACTGTGCAATTACAATATAATCTATTATCGTTGTTATTTAAAAGTATCAAACTTGTTGGGTCGGCATAAAGTCAGCAGTGGGGCGACCAAACACTTTATAAACTTTGCTACAATATAAATTACACAATCTAAATACAGTGCCGTAGCAAGCTCGATAATTGGGGGGGCGCTCATATTCATATATTCATATATTCATATATTCGTGTTCACAGACCATAAAAACAATGGATTTCAAAAGAAATTAACAACGCAGAACACGAATATATGAATATGAACCTCGCAATTATCGATCTTGCTACGGCACTGAAATATTATAATGACTATAATATGATACAGAGTGTATAAAAAAAAACGCAACCTCGGAGTTTCCTAAGAAATCACTTTGCAATTCTTAAGCATAAAAGATTTTAGGCCCCTGGGAATTGAAATCGAATTGCTAATAGATCATATTACTGTTGTTGTGCATTAAATAAATGCATAAATTTTGCTTTATCACTCGCGTGTGCAGTAATTTTGACAGTTGTGCTATTTCAAATTCCCATGAGGCGCCTAAAATCTTTTGTCTTTAAAACAATGTCGATTTCTTGGGAAATTCCGAGGTTTCGTTTTTTTTTATTCACCCTGTATAACACATTCCCAGCTATCCCTGCATGTATAGATTTCAAAGACTCGCAAACTGTTCTAACCATGTTATTAAAACAGGCATTGGCCAATAACTGTGATCCCATGGAAACACTGTGCAGTACTCTGAATTATAGTGAATACATGCACGGAAACTGCAACGGGACACGGGCGAATATAGCTATTTGTACCATCCCTAAAAGCACTAAACATACTTTTTAAGTTTATTTCCCGCTTGAGAAACGTATGATGAATTTTTAAAATTGGATTGAGTTATACATATTCACCAGTTTGATTATTATAGCAGCAATCAAGTTTGAACTTAGATCGAAAGCTTCGAGAAATAAACGTACGTGTCTTCAAAACAATTATTGAATTAAAAAAAAACGATTATATTTATATAGTTATTTTTACCAGGCAAATTTACCTACAAGGTCAAGGATGTTATTGTGATCATATTAAACTATGCAGTGTCCGAGTTGTCAATTTATTAATGTTGTTATTTAAAAGTATCAAACTTAATTGTTGGCTCTGCATAAAGTGCGAGTAAGCTAGCACCCTAGTAAAGGCCCATACAGACCGGGAGCGATTTGGCAACGCGACGCGAATTTTCTGTTTTCAATGATATTTAACTCTAATATTTTTTAATGTTTTTCAAATATTCGGAACTACTTAAGCAGTTTCAGCTATTTAGTCTGCATATCTTGTAAAATTTTTAGCCGTTGACGGTTTTATTTGTTTTTGAAAACTGAAAATTCGCGTCGTGTTGCCGAATCGCGTCCGGTCTGTATGGGCCTTAATACCTGGAAACTGCAACGAGCCACGCATGCATGTTCGCGATCAAGTTTGAACTTAGATCGAAAGCTTCGAGAAATAAACGTGTCTTCAAAACAAAATAAAACAATTATAGTTATTTTTACCAGGCAAATTTACCTACAAGGTCAAGGATGTTATTGTGATTTGTTACCATGGTATCAAAATAAGGAAATATCTTTATCGTACTAGTTTACCCACAGGGTAGTGAATGCTGCCTTGGTCAGTATAGCATTGTTCCCAAATCTTTAAAGGAGATTTTTTTGTATGTTACGTAACACGCGCTCAAAACTAATGCGTATAATCTACCACTTGAGGTTATGACTAAAATCAAAATTTTTATTTTTCGATACGTTTCTCAATCGGTAAAAAAACTTAAAAAGTATGTTTAGTGCTTTATCTGTAAAATAATGCTAAAATGAAGAGATTTTAGATGATACGCCAAAGAGAAAATGATGTCTGAACTTCAGTACGTTTTGCTTAAATGGCTGTAAATATAGCGTCAATTTTAAGGCATCATTCATAATTGTATTTTAATTGGCAATTTTTAACTATTATTTTATGTTTCTCAACCGGCAGAAGCATTTAAAAAAGTAGCTAACTCTATAAACTGTAGAGAACGAAGCTAAAGCAAAGTAATTTTGAGAGGAACGCCAAAAAGATTTTAGGTTTTGAACACATTTCATTGCAAATACATGACATTGAAAAAAATTGCCTCTTAATATTTTAAAGAACAAGAGTAAGAAATATTTGTAATGAATTGGAATCATCCATAATTTATAGACTTGAATGTGCCGTATGATAACTCGGCGGTTGAAGTTTCGTATCGAAAGAGGAACAGCCGAGCAGGTACGATGGTAGCCTGCTCGCAGGCCGTTGTCAGTACGATGGCTAACAAGAATGAGTGTACTTATCAACTTATCTAACGCGAGGAAAAGATCAAAATGGCAGGTATGGCTGTGATATCTAGTATATAAAATTGTATAGACAATTTTCCCACAAATACGGTGCTAGGTTAAAACGGCCCAAAGTCAAAACGGCCCCAAAGTCAAAACGGCCCAAAGTCAAAAATGGCCCCGCTTCAATAATCATATGATTTTAATAGACCAGGGCAATGACAATGACATGCAGGTGACATTTAACATATGCGAGTGTGCGTCTCACTAAATTTGCGTGTTTAATAATGTAAAATTGTTTATCAAAGAAAGCAAAAATATATACAAGACAACCTCACATGTGGAATCTGTTCACTTACGCACTGCCTTGTGATGCAGTACAAGTACAAGGCTTTAAATCCTAAAACATAATTAAATCATACGGCACATTCAAGATTTTAATATCGTATTTCAGTCGTGTTTATACTGCTTGGCGCGCATTTGCTGCGTTGTATTAATTTATATATATGTTATATACACAGATTTATTACTAATAAATCAACACTATATAATAATTTAAAATACTCATTAATAATTCATAAACCTTGTGACAAATCATGTCAGCCATAATATGTCACGTGGAGTGACTTTATATCTGATAAAACACATGTGGCATTATATAATTGTTCATCTTAATTAGCATGATTATATTATGGTTCATCCTAATTAGTATTCTTTTGTAGTCGTATTTTAAGCTATTCAAAACACTCGTTGTCGTGTTTTATCAGATATAAAACGCTCGGCTGCGCCTCGCGTTTTATATCTGATAAAACACTCCTACTCGTGTTTTAAATAGTACATAGAACTCACAAAGTACGCGCAGTCACCTTTTTATAAATAAACCTTTTTAAAAGCATGTCATTGTCATTGCAGACCAGAGGCAAAAAGCACAGCCACATACCAGATTTAAGTAATCGTGAGACTATATACATGGAAAGAATATGGAAATTATGTTAAAAGCACCCCGTATAATGACGAAAGCACCGCGTATAATGCTCGAACCAATGCGTATAATGGCGAACGCACCGCGTATAAAGGCGAAAGCACCACGTATAACGCTCGAACCACTGCGTATAATAGCGAAAGCACCGCGTATAACGCACGAACCACTACGTATCGACAAAATGCCGTTTGATCACTTACGCCAGCTATGGATTTCCATAAAAGAAAACCAAAGATGAAAGATGATCACATTGCTTGTTTGCCTTATGCCTGTTTATTAGGCAAGAATAAAGATTAGGTCTGCTGCCTTGCTCGCTCGCTTCAGGCTCGCTCGCTGCGGCAGCAGTTAAACTATGCAGTGTCCGAACTGTCAATTTATTATTATTGTTATTTAAAAGTATCAAACTTGTTGGCTCTGCATAAACTGCGAGTGAGGCAGATATGGTATGAAGATAACCAATTATTTTAAAAAGAAACATAATATTAAAAAAAAACACAAAATGCGTAATATAATTGTTTGGTATATTTGTGAAAACATTACGGTATTTTGCATTACTATAGCTTTCGATCCGTGAGCCTTCGCCGATCTTCATCAGTGTAATATGAATATAGCACCGATGAAGGCAGAAGGCCGGACTGGATCGAAAGCTTCACCAAAGGCAAAACAATACCGAACATATCTATCACAAACAAAACAATTATATTTATTTTTACCAAACCTATACAAAATCAAAAAATTCTATTGTGGTAATAATTACAGATATGGTATGAAGATAACCAATTATGTTAAAAAGGAACACAAGGGAGCAGTCATTATTAGTCCGGAGGCTAGCCATGTAGTCAGGCAGCCATGAAGTCACGTAGCCACGTAATCAGGTGATCAGGTAGTCACGTAGCCATGTAGCCACATAGCCACATAGTCAGGTATAGCCATGCATGTGGAGTTTTTCCTGATAAACTAAAAATTGCCCAAATCATTCCCATATATAAGTCTGGTGAATCCGACTCTGTTACAAACTATAGGCCAATTTCTCTGCTAACAAGCTTTTCTAAATTTTTTGAAAAAGTTTGAAAGATACGAAATTCTTTACTGCTGTCAATTTGGTTTTCGAAAGAATCACTCGACTTCATTAGCGTTAACTCATTTGGTTAACAAAATCACAACAGCTATTGATCGTAAAGAGGTTACTGCTGGTGTATTCCTAGATCTTTCAAATCTTTTGACACTCTTAACCATGAGATCTTACTTGCTAAATTACAACATTATGGCATCAATGGTTTACCTTTGAAGTGGATAAAAAGCTACTTACTAGGCCGTAAACAATTTGTTCAGTTTAAAGAATCGCGTTCCTCAGAACAAACCATAGTATATGGTATTCCTCAGGGGTCTATATTAGGCCCATTGCTTTTCATCTTATATATCAATGATATTTCGAATGCTTCTACACTGACAGAGCCGCTGATTTTTGCAGATGACACCAGCATATTTTACTCGCATTCTGATCCAAACTACTTGGAGTCTGTAATGAATGAGGAATTGCAGATGTTTGATGTTTGGATGAAATGTAATAAACCTAATAAACAACCATCATCCACACCACCATTGTCAACATTCCACGTGAAAGAATCTACTACTTATACATCATCAACACCAGAATATATACCATCAGAGTCAACATTCCACATGACAAATTAACCATCAGAACAAATTAAACAACCAATCCAGATGACTATAACTTCAGTACAAACTGCAGTGATAGAACCAACAACTCCATCATCAGAACCAACATTACAGATGACAGAGCAACCAACTATACCATTGTCAATAAACAATGAAACACAACCACGTGAGATGACAGAAAAGATACCATCGACTGTGGCACCAGTAGCTAGCACCAAGCCACCATGCTACGATATGTGGCAGGTCTGTGGTTTCTTTACGTCATCGTGTTCAAACGCTTACGTGTTAAAAATGTGTGCAAGAAGCTGTCAGCAGTGTGACTAACAAACGTTATGGAAAAGTAATTATCTTGAACTAATCTATGGATGCATAGATCTTCATATACTCTACTTAGGACACAACAAAATTTTATTTCTGCAGCACAGGCAAGATACATAATGATAGAAAGTCTAGTTTCAAATATTTACAAACAACACTACTATTACTACTGATGTTTCTTGGGATTTTTCTGTGTGTGATTCTTCTTTTATATGGCTCCTTTTTTTCTTCAGCTATTTCGCATTTATAAGTTCTTTGTATGTTTGCATGGCGATAAAACATATAATAGTTTTGTTCGTGGAAACACCACGTAAATTTATTACTGCAAAGCTTTCGATCCGTAAGCCCGGATCTTCATCAGTGCTAATAATATGTGACTTGTTTAATTCACACCACAGAGTAGAGACATACAGAGACGTAACTGTAAACACTGCGGAAGATTACGTTATCATGTACCCACTTTTTTTCAGGCGACCGGGCGAAAAATGATTAACTGCGCATGCTCGGCAAGTTTTTTATGTAAACATATATTTTTAATAAAGACGTTTACCCAAGAGCTATCAAGCTCATCGAGGGGCTTACGTCACTATTTACATAATATTTAAAAAATAAGAATAAAGTAGAGTAAATAAACAAGGACAAACAAATTACTGGATTGTTTGGAGGATTCCTTACAGAACTTAACGAAAACGTTTAGATTCTTTAATGAATTGTTGGACAAAATTGAAAATTTTTTTGTTATCATCCATATTTAGATTAACATCGCCAAACAAAAACACCTTTAATTTTTGAGAATCCGACAAAATATTCCAGCTATCACTGCACAAACTTGTGCAGCAGCCGAGAGTAAGGAAATCCTCAGAGCAAAATATCGGGGACACTTTAGCAAATAATGCATAATTGATTCATGATTTGCACCACACACACATGCTGGAGTTACAATACAATCTATTTTAAACAAATAATAGTTTAGAGTACATCAATTGAGACGAAGCCGAGAATGTAAAATAGAGGAATGTCTATCAATTGAATAACTAAACATATTGTATTTATTGTATTTTTATGATTTATAATAAAAACAATAAATATTTGCGTAGTTTTGTCATAAATCATAAAAATACAATAAATACAATATATTTAGTTACGTTTCTGTGGTGGCGAACATATTCGTGAAAATATTCAAGCCCCCCTGTCATGTGTCCACGAGAAGTTTCGCGAAGATTGCGCGTGACTTTCAAATGATTTGTTTTTTATTTTGAACCTAAATGTTATACGGGAGGATTTTTCCTTCCTAATGGGACAAATGTTGCCAATTTTTGGATTGGGACTATTCTACAATGAAGTACTCTTGGATACTGTAATCTAAATACATATGGAAACGAAGAAGTTGCATTTATCAGACAGAGAAGCGGCGAGCCATTAAAATGGCGGCAATTTGGCGGAATATCGAAGGACACAATATCGAAGGTAAAATACACTGCACTGTTACAAAAGTGGATGAAACCTTCTTTGAAATCTTCTTCAGCCATTTATGATTATGTAAAAGTACAATAACTGGATGATATTTGCGAGATTCGGCGATAAAAAGCAAACAAGACGGCAAAATATGGCTGAAATCGTGTTTTCGTGGGGGGTAAGTGAAATAAAATGTATTATATTTAAAGAAAACAATGACAATCCTTATGAAATCAACAATATTTATATTAAATTAAGCATAGTTTTTCACCCCATGATAATTTTTTTTAGGAAATAAGAATATTTAATTTCTGCCAGGCATATTAGTTATTTTGTGCATAATCAGCAATTTACCTGGGGTGGTGCATAGTCATTTTCTGGTAAAATATTATACTTCGACAAATTTTTCCTTCCAATGACCACCCCTAAAAGCAACCCTTCTAAACACTATAAGCACTTCAGAAAGGCTATCGCTTTTCCTTTTCGGAAGTTAGAGCTATGTCGACACTGCCGTTTCAGGGCGGGGTCATTTTCAGGACTTTCGTCCCGGATTCAGGTTTTCGCACATATGCCATGTTGACCGCCATGGTCATTTTACCCTAAAACAGTTGAGATTACCTGTCCTAAATGAATCGCATACAAACTCATATACAGGTCCTAGACTAATGGGGAAATAGTGTTATGCTTCCCGTCGGGCGACCAAGACGGCATGGTTTCACATCACCCGTGTTTACAAAAGTTCTAACTGTCCGATAGACGGTTTTCGAACAAACAAATAATTGTGAAGCTATGTCCTCATAGCTTCTATTATAAAAATATCGTTGATATATCAACCTCCAGCGTAAATCATTCGAATAAGGCCTTGGCATTGTGGAAAATTTCACCACGTTAATCGAACACGCAATTACCACGCACCCCCCCCGAATACCCCCGAATAAATACATGTCACGTGATCGATATTTAGGTATTTAGATATATTTGATCTGGACAACCTTTTTGGCAATGACTGTATATAACATATATATATATATATATATATATATATATATATATATATATATATATATATATATATATATATATATATATATATATATATATATATATTTGTTTATATGCTTTGTTTGGCATATTTATTACTATACAGTTTCGTACCACGTAAATAACGTGGCACTCTTCAGATAAAATAGCCTAAGTTTGACCTATAGCTTCTTAATTAACGAACTTTTTAAATATGTACAGATGGTATAAAGGACGCTTATCTAATTACAAATCAATTAACACCTTAAGTAGTGTCACGAAAATATTAGTATCAAGTTATAAAGTTTTTAAGTAGAAATTTATTAGCGTGTCTACACGTGGAGACAAGTTCGTTGCGACGATTAAGTGTTGCAATGTCCGGTTTACAAATAATGAAATACTTCTCCCAGATACACAAGTTACATCTCTTGGATGCATTACTGTAAGATTTAGCGCGTTTTAAAATTTTCCATCTGATAGAGTAACTAATATTATTGTTCTTAAGATTCCAGATGTATTTACTTAATATCAGTAGAATTACGCTTCTCATAGTTATTAAATGAAGCTTTGTGATTGGTGTATCGAGTTTTGAATTCATTTTCTGTTAGTCCAACATATGTTTGAGTGGGCCGCTTGTCAGATGTTTTTACTGTGGCTTGGTAGATAACAGATTTTGCTAGACAATTTTTTGACATAGGGCATTCACTTGGTTTTTGGCAATTGCATTTTTTTTCGTCGGTGGTTTTAGCTCGGTGGGATAGCTTGGATTTATTATGTCCGTCGATGTTTTGTTTAAAATTACTCATGCAGCTGTAGCTAATCTTGACGGTATTTCTGTTGAATATCTTGTGTAAGATATGGCCTGCGGGAAATTCCTCGTCTAGAATCTTTAAAAAGGTCTGACCAATATTAGTAGCGACATTTTTGCTGAACGGTGGGTTGTACCAGGTTATATTTCGTTTCCGACTCCTTGAGTTGATGGTATTTTGGGATGTCGGAGGTTGTTGGTATTTCAATTTATGTCGATAACCGCTCTTTGTTAGGGCTTCTTGATATAATGGCACTGCACGCTGAAACGAGTCTTCATCAGATGAAATTTCAGAAAGGCGCTTGTTGATCGCTGCTGGTATGTTGTCTAGTATTTTGGGTGGATGGTTTGATTTGTTGTGGACGTAAAGTGGAATATTGTTGGGTTTAGTGAACGGCTGATACTTTTGGGTAGACAGATTCAGGGTGACGTCTAAAAAATCTACTATTTTCTTGTTGGCTTCGATGGTAATTTTTAAGCCATGATTGTTGAAGATGGAACAGATATCTTTTTTGATAATTTCAATTATACGGGGGGTTGCTTTTATAACACCAAGCCCGTCATCTCGATAGAGGCCGAAATTCTCACCGTGTTTTTGGGTGATCTTGTGTAACAGAAAAGATCCGACCAGCTCGCACGATTCTGCCCCGTCATAACTACCCATAGTTACGTCAAACAGGTTGGATGATGTTTTCTTGCCCCAGTGCTCTCTAGAATTATATAGGCATGATTTCTTTGCATGCAGAATAATATCTCTTTCATCATCCGTGATGTCGTCATAATTTGAGGCGAAATCTAGCGCTGCGTTGAGAAGATCGATTGAAATAGATGGGTATAGAAGTCAACCACGTCAAAACCCTACCATTAACACCAACATTTCAGGTAACAGAACCAAGTGAACAACCATCATCCACACCACCATTGTCAACATTCCACGTGACAGAATCTACTACTTATACACCATCAACACAAGAATATATACCATCAGAATCAACATTCCAGATGCCAAATAAGCCATCAGAACAAACTGAACAACCAATGCAGATAACTATATCTTCAGTACAAACTGCACTGATATATATATATATATATATATATATATATATATATATATATATATATATATATATATATATATATATATATATATATATATATATATATATATATATATATATATATATATATATATATATATATGCTTACTTACATAAGACTATGAAACCCATCTATTTTTGTTTATGAGTATGTATAGTGTATACCATACCTAGTCATTCAGACAAATTCATTCAGACTCTTACCTGCAGGTTCTGTATTCTGTGTTTAGATTGTTATGCGACTGCGCAGTAAAAGCACAGTTACAAGGGTACCACTATATTGGTCTTCAGTATTACACAGAATGCTGGACCAGCAATGAATTAGAACCACACTACAGCAGAGATGGTCCAAGTACAGACAAATGTTTTAATGCAGAGTTTCAACCATGTTCTCAAGATGATAGCGACTGCGTCGGAGGTGCGCGCGCAAATTTTATCTATAAAATTGTTAACCCAGGTAAGATGGCGTCATCGTATTTAACTTGGCTTTTATTTAACTCATGTTTAAAAGAATTTTCAGTTTCACAAAGCACTATCGTGCAGCAGATGGTGGTCAACCTGCAGCTATCAGAATGAGAAAATAATTCATGTTTATTCTTTTCATTGTATTACCAATTTATTATTGGCTAGTAATAGAATTGAGTTTGTCGAATTGTAGTTCAATTTTCTTGTTCCAAAAATTGTCCACATCCCTGAAGTTAAGCACCGTCTGCCGCCTTAAGTAACGCTGGTGAAACTTGCCTGTGTCCAACTGACAAAAATAATGTAACGTTATAATTTTAATGATCTACAACTTTGAGATATTCACCTGAGTACATAACATCAAAACACACACAAAAATACCATGATCATAGAACGCACTGGTATCGAAGGTACTAGACTTAGTTCCGAAATACCACACACCCGAACAGACTTGGCCTCATAGCTCAGTTGGCAGAGCATTCGACTATAGTATCCCAAAGGTCGCGGGTTCGATTCCCACCGTGGTCAGGCTAACTTGTCAGCCTGCCTGGTGTGGATTACATTCAGAGTAACATCAAAAACAACTTTGAGAATACTGTAATATTTTAACTTCCTGTTGTAGATAAGCCGGCCACGTCTGAGATGAAAGGAACATCATCTAATTCAAGTGCTCAGGAAGTATTGCAACCACAAGCAACTACAGAAATGAAACTACCTACTACCCTACCATTAACACCAACATTTCAGGTAACAGAACCAAGTGAACAACCATCATCCACACCACCATTGTCAACATTCCACGTGACAGAATCTACTACTTATACACCATCAACACAAGAATATATACCATCAGAATCAACATTCCAGATGCCAAATAAGCCATCAGAACAAACTGAACAACCAATGCAAATAACTATATCTTCAGTACAAACTGCAGTGATAGAACCAACATCTCCATCATCAGAACCAACATTACAGATGACAGAGAAACCGACTATACCATTGTCAATAAACAATGAAACACAACCACCTGAGATGACAGAGAATATACCATCGACTGTGCCACCAGTAGCTAGCACCACGCCACCATGCTACGATGAGTGGCAGGTCTGTGTTGTCTTTACGTCATCGCGTTCAAACCCTACCGTGTTAAAAGTACAGTGCCTTTTTTAACTATATATCTGGGGGGGGGGGGGCAATTGCCCCCCAGGGAAAGAATTTGCCCCCCCCCCCAGTAAAGCCATTTCTGCCCCCCGAAGTGCGAAGCAGAATTGCTGATGATTGCTGTCAGAATTGCAGTTGATTTACTTGGCAATGAGATTATGCCCTTCCATAGCCTCCTCCACAGCCATCTTGTGTGTAATTCATATTGTTCTTCACCGAGTATTTCATAATAGCGATGGATTTCATGCAAACAATCCGATAAAATGCTAGCCTTTCCAAGCCTTTCGACTATTTCCTAGCACTCTCTTCCGCAGAGGCGTTTTGTTTTGTTTTGGGAGGATTAATTGCAATTTTTTTTCTGAAAAATATCAAGTTATATTAAGAGCCCCCCCCCCCTCCCAATCGCCACAAAACCATTCTCTCAGAAAAGCTAAATCCGTAGAGAAATGGGTGGGGGTGGGGGTACACGTTATATGTTCGAAGCTGAAACTGATTAAGTACGTCTCGACTGAGAAAAAAGACGATATACTGGAGGAACTTGATTTGTGAAATCTCGTTAAAGCAGTTGTAGATATGGTTCCAAGAAGAATAGATTTAGTTTAAATTTTTAACTGTTAAATACATGTATGCATCATCATAGCATAAACATTTCTTCTCAGTAAACATTTCTTCTCAGACATATTCTGCATCGTATGAAAAAGCAACGCAATTTTGAGAATGCGGAAATGGTGTCTCATAGAACCTAAAATGATTTAAATTCAACATTTCTGATCAAAATCACATTAGGATTCCCCCCCCCCCCCCCCCAGAGAGGAAATAAGATGACACTGACCCCTCCTCCTATTTTTCAAGGTGACTTTTCCAATTCATTTAATTCCGAGTAGAAATGTCTAGAAAGTTTTCATGTCTTCGATGTACTTTATAATCGTCGGAATTCTGCTAGATTTCACCCCCAAAATGCATGAAATCGCAATTCAGGGACCTTAAATTTCAAAATTTTCCAGACCCCGGACCCTCCTAAACGGTCTCACGCCTTCGGCCCCCCCCCCCCCCCGCAAAATTAAGGTTTGCCTATGCCACTGGTTATAGCTGTACGATTATCGCTACAAAGAAGTAAAATATAGCTGAATGATAGCTGAAGTTAATAAATTAAAGTTTTACAAAATCTCTCTTCAGACTCGCGCGTTCGCAAAACCTTGACGGCTCATATTTTTTCGTTCTGCCTTTTTTCCTGTTTTGCCTCC